>JBBBDQ010001378.1:1150000-1425000 GCA_037127315.1 Ascarosepion bandense | reverse complement strand
GTCACTCTTGTCATTGGAAATTGGCCTTTGTCTTGTAACTGACTCACAATTTCTGCTGATGATACACGTCTGCCACATGACCAAGATCATAATTTTCTAATGACCCCCCCTCCTCTCAAAGATAGAATCCATGATTTCAAATGCAGTCCATCCCTCTCCACTTGATAGATTGCAGCATTACAATCTTCTGATTCTAATTTCAACTTGGGTTATGTAATACGTTGTAAGCATTTGAACTTTGTTGAAGTGGGCTATGGAGAATAGCAATTTTGTTTATCTAGTTTGGTAATGTCTATGGGAGAGCGGTTTCTTTTTTTTTCTTTTTTTTCTTTTTCTAATGTCCATGCTAATGACCAGACATTTTATCAAGATGTTTGGTGATAGAACAGTGCCAGGAAAAGTGGTTTCCTGCCTAAATGAGAAATGCTTGCTGATTCAAATTTCTCTCAATATTTCTATTCCTGATTGCCCTCTCTTTCTCCCTAATATTTCTGCTTTGTCTCTCCTTGGCCTGTGTCTGTCTCCCCTCAGCACTTTAAAAGAAAACAAATATATAAATAATTGAGCAATTGCATTGAACTTACAAAATATCAGAAACTCAAGGTCAAGGGTTACTGTCAAACTGGTAACGATGTGTGCATGGTGGAGAATATGGATGGAGTTGGAAATTAAAATTGCAAATGAGAAAGACAACGATTGACCCTTGACTTGAAAAAATTAAGACTAGTGATCAGGGAAGTACCCCCTGCAGTAGTTTATTCTGCAAAGTGGAAGTTTCCAAAGAAAATATGTAGTTTTGTTCATGAGCAATTGTACTTGAATTTGACTAAATCATGGCCAGCCCTGTGCCTTTTAATGACTATGATCAGTAGTTTTACTATAATTGTCTTCACTAACCGACAAGTGTTATTGGCTCAAACTACCTGCTTTCATTTACCAAATCATTGGCACACATTTTCTCCACACGTGCTGTGTTTTTATTTTTCTATCTTGGCTTTTATACGATCCATTCTTATTGAATTCTTCCAAATTAAACCCAATTTGAGAGAGTGGAGAAGTGCTTTGAGAAAGTCCAGAAAGGGAAAGGTAATCCTGTCTGGAATTAGGATAGGACACACCTTCTTTTTTTTTTTTACCCACTCCTGGCTGTTAAGAGGAGTAGATCCACCCAGATGCCAGATGGTGAATAGCGTAAGACATATACTAATTGACTGTACAGACCTGTCAACAATTCGTCAACAATTTAATAAAGTACAGAACCTAAAATCTTTATTTGAAAATATCGGCATTAATAAAATTCTAGTCTTCCTTCGGAAGATTGACCTGTTTAATAAAATTTAACTTTATTATATAGCTTCAACATAGATGTATAAAGTTTAACATTTCCTCCTAGCTATGGGTAAAATGGTGTGCTGAGTTCTGTATGAGCCTGTTTCCAGGGAATAACTGTGATTTAAAAGAAAAATACAATTCCGGCCTTAAATGCCCCTTTAGATGTTAATAGGCCATTAAACAGGAACAAACAAACTTAGTGAGTTCTTGGGCATGACAAGAATTCAAATTCTTTTAACTGTTCTATTTATAAAACATGTTTTTTATCAGTAATTTTATTTTTTCAATTTGTCTCCTGAAATGTCTGTTTAAAGTTAATCTCCACCCCCTATTTTTAGCTCCTCATTTTCAAAAAAAGTTCTTTCTACTCTATCATTAATTGCTTTCATTTGTTTGATATTTTGCTATCCACCCGGCCCCTGGTCCTGGGAATAACACTAAACTGCATCCGGCAGCCAGGCCTCTGATTGGGAGGTTGTGAGGAGCATGGAACCACCTTAATTGCTGTTGTTCCCAGGTCAACCCTAACCCAGAGTGGTAGCACCTGTTAGGGTCCCAGCTATGGGCAAATAGTTAATCCCCAAACTGGAGTCAAAACACTACGAAAGTATAAAAACAGACTTTTATAGAAAAAGGAATGGCTGGTTAATTTTAATGCCTCCAAAATGAAACTTCTCTATTAATCGCTTGAAAGATCATTTCCTGCCTCTGATTAGCACAGCAGTATCAGTGACTCCTAGCACCTTCTCAAGCTTACATTCTCAGTAGAAAGATAATATTGAATTTAATTTTAGGTCTGCTGCAAAGAAAGTTGCTCCATTATGTTATGAGACAAACTTTCTCTCCAAAATCTATCTTACATATTTATAGCTATACCATTCTCCATGCCTTAAATATTATTGCCAGATATGGTCCAGTGTTTTTGCTATATATCTGGAGATTCTTTATTTAAAAAAAAAAAATTTGCAATATTATTGGTCTTGACCTGGCATGTTGGCTTAAGTAACTTTCCCACCACTGTAAGGTTGCTTCTCACTAACTTTTCTATGAATACTTTAATAGTAATTGTTTGGGTGAATTCTTAGTTTATGGTACCTAGACTTTATGAATTAAGTCCAGTATTAGATTGACAAGATCTCATCAATTTATCATCTTGTTGGCTAGATGTAACCATGAGTTCTATGCTAACAGTTTTTTTAACACTTCTCACTTGTGGAACTTTCTTCTGGCTTCTTTCTTCCCTGGCAAGGTCTCATCAATTTATAGCCGAGTTGGCTAGATGTAACCGTGAGTTCAATGCTAACATTTTTTTTCTAACATTTCTTACTTGTGGAACTTTCTTCTGGCTGCATGCTTTCAAACCAACTTTGCTCTTCAAGAATTTAAATTCAATGTTGGTTATTATCTCTTGTCCTCTCGATTACTCTTCCATTGTTCTCACTTCTTAATGTTTTTGTTTCACACTCAGTCACATTTTCTGCCTTGCACAGAGTGAAATGATTAAAAACAGATTGGAATAATTCAGTTTCTCATTTCTGAGATGATCTTTTCTAAAAAATAAAAAGATGAATTATGAAAAGCTGTACAAACCTGACCTCATAACCAAAGGTCAAAAACTGTCTGACATAGAATATAAAAGGCTCCAAAAACATATTGTCCTTTGAGATGTTAGTGTAATGGATATAAGTGTTAGACATGTTACAGTTATCTTGTTTCCAGTGTGTTTAGTCTCTGGTTTAAGTAGTAAAACACAAATTCACCAGGAATTAACAAAATTTTGTGTCATGGAGATAAAAATAACACAGTCAACATATATCCAATACTGACCAAACAATGAACACTTGATGATAACCAGAGGGAATTTGGTCGAAATGTTCTTTCTAAAAGAAGGAAATTATTGGAAAGTTATTGAAACTCACCTGAAGCAAGCTGAATGTTTAATGCTCCTCATGCCAATGACATTTCCACCAAGCTTCTCTACGGCATATGACTTCATTGAATTTCTTCTAATGCGTTCCTCTCAAATTTATATTTAAACTAGCAGTATAGCCCGGCATTGCTCGGGTGTAATGAAAGCTTTAAAACTAATCCATGGTTCTGGAGCTCAGACTATATATATATATATATATATATATATTGGGGTCATCAGAAGAGAATATGCACCATTTCAAAGCATTCCTCTCAATGGTTTCACTTGCACACTGGCCACCACCTCACTGATGTGATGCCCCATTATGACGATATACTAGTGTGTTGTAGATATACTAGTTCAAATGTCTAATGGCAAAATTAGATTTACAAAAAATTTCAAGAAATGGCAAACTTTGCATTCTGAGAATGCAACGTGAACCTCATTACACATTTACAATCAGTCGTGTCATGCTGTCATGTTCACTGAAACACTCCACGGAATATTTCTTTTTTTTTTTTATATCAACCAAGATAAAAACAATAGTTTGAAATAATACAAGTATAAGATCAGGATACTTGCTTTGGGCAATTCTTTTCGGAGAAATCATTGTATCTAGAAGAACGCAACAATGATCTTTTAAATATTTTGTCTTTTAGATGGAAAAATATTAATGGCAGTTGCCTTTTTTTTTAAATTTATCACTTGCTTTAAAAGATGAAGTGTTAATAAAATAAAGTTGCAATATCACAAGAACCAATAAATATCATGATAGAATATGCACCACAAAATCTATGGCTACTTTAAGGTAATTTATTGACCTGTTCCTATCTAGTTTTTCAAGATATCACCAGCTAGATAAGTTGAATATTTAATGACATGGAAAATTAATTTCAGTTTATGAAAAAGGAAGTCATTTTTTATTCTGCTGCACTGATGTGTATCTTTAAAAATGGATCTTGTAAAACTAGTTTGTTTGTCAGAATACAACAGATAATAAAAGCCTTTTTCTAAGAAAAGTGAAGGCCCAATACCCATAGTGTAGGTGTATACAATGAAACATTGGTTCTTTATTGCTAAAATGTACTTCCTAACAATTTTCAAAACAAGAAAACACTGTAATTATAATGGAGAACAACCCACTTTGAAAAATTCAAAAAAAAACTTTTGACCAACAGCATCTCTTAGTAGAATGTTAAATTTCAAACCTGGTTAAAGAGTAGCAAACCTCTTATAAAAGTAGTTACTAATAATTTTGATAATATTATGGGTGTATTTAAAGGTATTTAATATTACAGGAAGTTGTAGAGGACAACTAAAACTTTGACTGGATATAAGATTCTTCATTCCTCCCCATGAAATTATATATATTTATGTAAATTAATATATATATATATATATATATATATATATATATATATATATATAAATAATGGGAATACACACCTGTATAGATATATTCAGGTGTTAATAAAACAGTGCTCAATGTAATATAAACAGCTATTAATTATATATATATATATATATAAAGTAAAATCCTTGGTACTTGGTTAGGTAAATTCCACAGGAAATTAAATCCAATGAGAACTCAATATTAAGATTTGACAGAGTATTATAATAAAGAACATAAGTTGGATGTTTTTATAAACCCATGGGTAATACATTATGCGGCTCTCTTAAGACCACTCCTCAGACCAAATTTATACAACAATGAATGGGTCAAAATTATCAAGAAAAATAGGGGAAAGGAGGTTAGCTTAACAGTGATACTTATTAGTGTCTATATTATCTCTAGACTACAAAACGACCTTGGCCTAGATTTACAAAGACAGTAGTTAAAAAAGTCAGTAAATCTTGACATGGATTTTTAGTTGTCTATTTTAAAATGAATGATATTAAAAATTAGGGGCAGAACTTTCGCTAGAAAAAATGAAATGTTAATTTTTCTTAATTCTAACTGTAATAATAATACTATTACATAAAACTTATTGGTAGTAATAACATGATGATAATATTTAAAAACCTTTAAAAAAAAATGATGATGAAGAAGAAATTATACTCTGACATTAAAATATTATTTAAAACTATAAGTAAGAATAAAAATAATAATAAAAATAGACAACTAAAAATCCAAGTCAAGATTTATTGACTTCCTTAACTACTGTCTTTGTAAATCTAGGCCAAGGCTGTCTTATCGTCTAGATATGATATAGACGCTAATATTTGACACTGTTGAATTAACCTCTTTTCTTCTATTTTTCTTTCTTTTTTACTTGACTTTTTTTATCATTATTGTTATCATGTGTACTTCACTATTGTTTTTATTATTATAATTTTATTATTTTCATTCTTACTTATAGTTTTATATAATAGTATATACATTTATGGGACTAATAGGGGTAGTAGAAAACCCTGGTACACAATTCAAAGATAATTGTCTTCTAACAATTAAGAAACCAATTTAATTTGTATAAATGAAAAAAATGATTACTAACCTGAAGAAGCATTAGAAATAATAGAAATTTTGTAGCAACAAGTCATTGTTTTATATATATATATATATATATATATATATATATAATGGAAATTAATGAAGATTAATGAAACTTGGTTATAAACAACCAACAATTTGAAATGATTTGTTTGAACATTATTTTTTATCGATACTCGTATTTAAGTAGATATTCTGTTTTTAATTAAACAGTATTATATATTTATATCTACTGGCCTGATTATTTACGATACACATTTTCGTAATAAAAATTTATCGTAAATAATCAGGCCAGTAGATATAAATATATAATACTGTTTAATTAAAAACAGAATATTTACTTAAATACGAGTATCGATAAAAAATAATATTCAAACAAATCATTTCATATATATATGTGTGCGTGTGTGTGCAGTTTTTTTTTGTTTTTGTTTTTTTTATTAATCTGACAGATTTTATTACTTAAATGTTATTTTTAGTGGATGCTCATATTTGAGTAGACATTGCATCTTATTTCATTGTCTGACGAACTTTACCAAAGGTAAATGTAAGGGATTTATTTTGCAACATGTATTTCTAAGAACGAAAAATATCAAGTTTTCAAAAGTTTAAATTTAAAATCAATCTAAAATTTTCTAACTGTAAGTGACATAATTTAAATTCTTAAACAAGAATGAGTAAATGTTGCTTTGAAAATGAAACAAAAAAATCTATGATTGGTTAAATGACTTTCTTTACATTTCGGGTATAAAAGCAGAATGGTCCCAGTGGGAGACGTGCCTTTTGTAAAAGTCGGTAAATGAGCCTTGTTGATCACTTCTAAAAGGTCCATTTTCTTTAAGAAAACTTTTGATGCTCAAGACCAGCAAATGTTCCTTTCCCTGTTTGAAAGGGGAATGTCTACCCAAACAAATGTAGCCTCTAAAATGTCAATTATAAGAAATACACATGCATAACACTATAAAAAGCTGATGTCATGCATGAATATTTGATATTCAATAACTGATCAAACAAAATACCATTCAATATTGATCAAACTGATCAATACCAAAAAAAAAATTCTTTGTGAAAACTGACATTGCTTGGATGTTGAACGACTCGTATTTAAACTTTCATTGGAAACCAAAAAAATACACAGAAAAAATATCCTTCAGAAATTTGTTGGATCTTTTAAACAAATTTGTAAAATGGAAATCACTTTTACAGACACACACACATTGATGCACTGTCTCCCAGAAATTGTAACTAAGGTCTGCTCAGCATAATTGTAGCAGGGTCTGGGTGTTGAATAATAAAAATGTATGTTTGCAACAAAGATTGTCTATTCACCCTAGTTGGCAAGCATACAGAGAAATGAGTAACCAGCACACATATACACACACACACACACACACACACACACACACACACACACACATATATATATAAAAAACACAAGTTTCCTTAAAAACAAAGACACTGCATCAATTTTTTTTTTTTTTTTTTTTTAACTACATTTGGACAAGGAGTGCAAAATAACACAGTACCTTGTCAGTCCCTTTTAATGAAACTACTATATTAGGGACACACACACACACACACACACACGTCATAGGAGTGAATGGAAGTTTTGATGAATTCTACCTATGATATAACAAATAGTTTATAATGAAACTAAAACTTATTGTCAGTATAATCCATTTTTTTCTTATAGATTTTCATTGTTTTCTTTAAAAAAAAAAAAGCAAAATGAATCCTTTTCATAAAAACAAATAGTATGACAAACTCTACTACAAAATACAATAAATTAAATTTAATAACTCCAAGTGAACATTATTGAAAGCTAAAAACCTTGCCAAAAATCAATTTGAATTCCTCACTTGGTTAAAACTTATCTGAGAAGATTTTATTAAGCAAAAATGTTTTAAAACTTGACACAAATTTCTGCAGATTCCAGCATCGAGAGAGAAAAAAAGTGACTCAATCTTTGTCTATTTATTTATTTATTTACTTTTTTATATATACCAAGTAAATCGCTGAAATCCTGTTTGAATTTTTATTTTGAAATAAAATACACATTAATTTCTGTTGAAATAAAGTGAACAAGTTGAGCTCATTAATCAAATTTCTAATAAAGAAAGGCTAAACCTTGGAGTGCAAGGAACCTTAACTGTGATTAACTGTCATACAAGACAGTTCCACACCCGGTTTTTGGTAACACGTCAACTGTACAAGTTTGATTTAAATTGTTGGTACAATGAGTCAGAAATTTTTTTTTTCTCTCTTTCAAACAAAAAAAAATAAAGAGTGGGGAACATGGAAATAAAAAATGATTTATATTTTCAGTCCTGACTACTGTTGAGGTGTAATAGCAAGTTCACGTTTTATTATACAAGTTGCGATGGATAAATTGTCGTCTAAATGACAAAAAAATTAAAATAATGCCAACATCTCATTTTAACAGATGTATTTACCAAAATTACACAAAAATATCTTGAAATGTTAAAATAAGTTTATGCAATAAAATCAACATTGGCTTCAACTATGGCCTCCAGACGTCTTCAGAATCTTTTGCTACTCTTTTGGATGGTCTCTTTAAGTTGGTGAATGCAGCCATGATCTTTGTCTTCAGTTCAACTTTTGGGCATTACAAGTGCCCAACTAACCCTATTATACTGTGAAGTCAACAAAAAACAACTTATGTGTAAGAAATTAATAATGGCGACAATTTACCCATCGCATCCTTTACGGAAATATTCTCTCATTTTCTCTGTTTTTAGAAAGGGATTCTACCTCTGCTGTGACCATCCAGTGTAGAGGCAAATTCCTCAGTAGCAGTTGCTGACAGTTTGGTTTTTGTACTTGTTTGTCTGTCAGTTGGGGGGGGGGGGGGGGCGTTGTTGTCGTGGACACTTTCCCAGCTATGGATTTTGTTTCTCATGGGGTGCAGTGGAGTGTAATTGTTAATGAATAAAAAAAAAAAAAAAAAAAGAAAATTAACTTTAAGCTTTAAACTTTGATGTTAATTATTTGATATGAAGATATATGCTGCTAGATGTTTATTATTTAACTCTAATACTCTCAGGTAAGGCATGAATTCATATCCCTGGACTCTTTCCTATCAGAATATAGGAAATGTTTGTGCTGGTAACTTGACATAGTTGAAGATGGATGAGTAAAAACTTTACAAACCATTTCCTCATACATAGCTTATAGCATACGCAGTTTCTTGAAATTTCAATTTACTTATCCTCGGGCACCAATATGAATGTGGTGACTTTAAACTGATTCATTTGGAACTGTCGATTCATTTATAAAGGAATTCTCAGTGTGTATTTTGTCTTATAAGAACTTGTAGAAAAATTTGAAATTTTTCTCAGTCTGCTTGCATGTGAACAAGTAAATACTTTTTTCATTTTTACTTTAATGTTTGACCCCACCCCCAGTCAGGGCTGTAGCTGATGCTAAAAAAAACACTGGGCACAGAGAAAATTGCCCGGATTTATTAGCTGACAATGTGATGACGTCATCAGTGTCATCTGTTTCCAGAAACTGATTTTTGCGGATTTTTTCGGCTATTCCAATGGAAATTAGGCACAGAACGTGAATGAAAGCAGCAAATCGGGTTTGGACTTTTTGAGTATAACCAGTCTTTTCTCCCAAAATTAATAAATAAACACAGATTTTTACTGCATTCATTTGGATGTTTTCTTCGTTTTTCTTTCTTTCTTCATGAATTGTTTAGCTTGATTTCTGACAAGACATTTTTCCTTGCCCAGATTTTCACTATGACTGCACAGATTGGCCCAGACCCGTGCCCGGTAGTCAGATATGGCCATGCCCCCAGTAATATGGATTGGTTTGGCAATTCCCAGGGCCACCTTCTTGATTGTATGCCCCCTAAGACAAATAGGAGGGAGCCTATTTCAGTCTTGCTTATCAAAACAGGGATCCATATTCACACCAGCCTGTGAGACTGTAGTCCATTTGTACAAAATTTAAAACTAATTTTTTTTATTTTGCTCTGATTGGATGCCATCTTGATATGGATGCTTGGAGTTGTCACACATACTACACTCGCCTTTTTTGCATGCCACTAGATCTCCTGCCCTATAAACTGACTGCTGGTAGAAAAATCAAACTATAAAATCTGATAATTATTCTTTTTGAGTAATGTCAACTTGTTTCAGTATCTATGGGTGTGTGCTCTTGTCTAACTCCTCTACCCCAAGGTTTAAGAAATAAAATAAATTTACAATATTAAGGGTAGTTTAGTTTTCTCCTTTTCATTGATATGAGATAACACAAGACTTAATTGTTAATTATGCATCAGTCAGTCCCTAACCCTAGAAAAATTATCTTGTTATACTGCGTGCTTTTAATTCATACTTCATACCCCTCTGCCTTCATTTTGAGATTTTATTTACTTTTTTTTTTTTCTGTAGAATCTCTGGATTGTTCTTCCATATGCTTCTGACTTTCACTATTAAACTTTGTTAGTTATCTCCTCTTTTTAATTGTTCCCCTTCTTCTCAGGACTAGAGCTTGTTGAATAAAATAGCTGACAATCATCTCCAATTATTTTTGTGTTTGGCAATTTCAGTCATATCAATTGATTTCATCACTGATTTTGCCAGCATCCAGAATTGGAATTTCTCACTTGCTGAATCTCTCAATCAAATAGTAGCTTTTCCTACTAGTCTCCCTGGTAATTCTGAAGAACATACTGTTTTTACTTCATCTGTTCCTTACCTTCTGCTCAAACTCATGTTGCACTTTACAGCTCTGTTCTCTTGGCAAATAGTTGAAGATATTTTCTTTCCACTCCTCTATTAGGCAAGAACCTCTAATTCAAAAGACATTTTGTCACAACACATTGATTGAGACTCACACTGACTTTCTTCAAAGTCTTTACAGTGAAATTTTGCATGTTCCTCTTAGGTGGAAGCAAGTATCAAACCTTTCATCTCATTGCAGAAATAAAATGTGAAACCAGAATCTTAAAAATCTTACATTGCTGGAAAACTCAAGATTGATTAAATCATCCTTGTCAACCATATTCAATGAAAGATGCTTAAAAGAAAAGTTGCTACCAAAATATATATATTTATATTTATTTTTAAATGATTTATTTTGCTAACCTGCTTTCTACCATGAGTGGTATCTTCAGGCAATTTTTAATAACTTTTATTATTAATAATTTATTAAAAGTCGCCTGAAGACGCCACTCGTGGTAGAAACTAAGGTAGCGAAATAACTCGTTTAAAAAAAGAAAAATATTCAAAAGTTCTACAATATAATTGTATTGAACACTTTTTAATACAAATGTGTACTGGTCTAACCCTATTAGGATAAAAAAAACTAAGTATTAAACAATCTATTAATATATATATATATATATATATATATATTAAGAGAAACAAACAGTAGATATTATATTTCTACAACTTAATTTCTTGTGGGCACCTGGATAGTTATGAATTGAGAATTATGCCCCTTGTACTCCTCCAAAATAGTTCTCTCATAATCAGGGTGTCCACATGAAACTTTGTCTAGGAAAGGCAATAATATAAAAGTATTTTTTGCTATTCATTACATTGACTATATTTTTCATATTTTACATTGAGTATCAGTTTAATGAGCCATATTTCAAAACTGATCGTCTGAATCCTGATGAATAGAGCAAGAAGCAGAATCAGGCCAGAGATGTAAGAACAGTGCAGGTTCATCAAAGACACTGGAACAAGGAACGCCATATTTATGATTAGAAAGTTATATGAAAAGGCAATACAAATGAAGGATGACTTGTACCCATGTTTTATTGATTATGCAAAGGCGTTTGACAAAATACACTATAAAGAATTGATGGAGATGCTCAGCATCCTCGACATATTTGGGAAAGACATAAGAGTCATCAAAAATCTCTACTGGCAGCAAACTTACTGCATACAGACAGGTAACAAATTTAGCAGATATAGAAAGGATGTCTTTTCATCAGATCTATTCAACTTGTACAGCGAGACTAATTTTGAGGACTCTAGAAATTATGCCAGGATTCATCATCGAAGGCCACAATTTCAACAACACAAGGTATGCAGATAATACAGTGCTGATTGCAGACATGGAAAGGAAACTACAAGATCTCCTGCAGAAGGTAGCTGAACAGTGACAAAAAAGGACAACAAATAAACTGCAAGAAAACCGAATGAATGGTCATCAGCAAAAAGAGCAACCCAAAATGCCAAATACAGGTGGGGGATACTAAAATCAAGCAGGTACAAAAATTGAAATACCTAGGAAGGATTCTAATAGAAAACAGAAAGTGCGACACAGATCTGAAGATGAATTGGCATGGCAAAGGACACATTCCAGAAGCTGAGTAAAGTATTAAGAGACAGGAAACTTTCACTAAAAGCAAATAGTACTAGTTTGCTATGTGATGTCAGTTCTTCAATATGGCAGTGAATGCTGGATGATATCATCAAAGGAAAAACTTGAAGCAACTGAAATGTGGTTCTACAGAAGAATGCTGTGGATATCATTGACCAAGCATGTAAGCAATGATGAGGTTTTGGAAAGGATGAAAACAAAAAGAAAATTAATATTGAGCATCAGGAAGAGACAACTAAAGTACCTGGGACATGCCATGAAGAAGGAGGGCTTGGAAAACCTGATACTAACAGGCCAGATAGAGGGGGAAAAGAGACAGGAAAGCAGCAGATAATGTATTTGAAGGGCCTGAGCAGGTGGATGACAGAACAGGATTTGTTTGGTGTTACAGGATAAAGCGTACTAAGAGCCACCAGGGATAGGGAGATGTGAAAAGCCATGATCACCTACGTCCTGAAAGGACAGGGCACATAGAAGAATATATATGCCAACCGTTTATAAGAAATTATAATGTGGATATAAAGTGGGGGGTCAATTCCATATTATAATCAGTATATAAATTGATCCCTTATTTTGTGGCCATGCTAGTTTCTATACATTTGTATTCTAGATTTATGGGCATGAGCTAGTGGATGACGGCGAGGTTTGGATGGTGTGACAGAAAGCATGCTAAGAGCCACCAGGGATAGGGAGATGTGGAAAACCAAGATCGCCTACATCCTGAAAGGACAAGGTACATAGATGGTGCTTGTATCCTTGCGTTTTTTTATATAATACACATACACCCACACAAATAGATAAAAAATAGTAGTTGAGTACATGTTGTTAGTCAAGTAGTTAATTGTTGTTTTAAGAATTTAACTATAATCCTGTTTAGTAATAAAGTGTTTCCACTTGAAATAAGTACTAATGATTAATTACACTTAATGAACAAGCTCTGGCTTAATTTTGTTGTTTACACACGATTCAGAATATCTTGTGGTAGATCAGGTTAATGTAGAAACTGAGCCTTGTAAGATTCTGGCTGTTGTACTGAATCGACTTCAGGAACTTCAATGATGGTTTTCTTGATTTTTTTTTTTTTTTTTTTTTTTTATGCTGCTTCTGGTCCTCTCATATCTGAAGAGAATTTGCATAAAAGATGAAGACAAATATAAAATATTGTGGAATTGGTTATTAACAATTTATAGGCTTGAATTGTGTATTGATAAATGTAAGGTGCTAGTCAAAGATTATTCATATACTCAAAGGAAAAGTGAAGATAATAGAGATGCTTAAGCAAGAATATTTCTATTTTAATTTCTCCATTCTAGGCATTATTATATCTAAACTTATTTATAAATGGAACTTTGTTTGTGTGTGTCTGTGTATGTGTATCTGTTACCTATAGACTCCGAAATGGCTGAACCGATTTTCTTGAAAACTTACACAGTTGTACTATAAGCGTCTGCAAGTGTTCTTAGCTAGGTTTTCTGTCGAGTTACCTCCGATAAATATCGAAAATCGATTATCAAAAAAATCAGGTAATAGGAGTGGTCCAGTTTTAATCAAATTTGATACACTCATAGACAAAGACATATGAAACGATATTCTGAAGTTTCAAAGTTGCAGTTCTTACAATCGTGCAGAAAATCGATTATTTATTTATATATACACAAATCGATACCAGGAAATCAATATTTGACTTACATCCATTCATTTTTCTTTCAGTCTACGGTTTCGCTTTAACTGGAAACAACTATTGCTTCTTAGTCTTTCATGCCAACATCCAAAGTGTCTGAGCTCCAGAACCATGGATTAGTTTTAAAGCTTTCATTACACCCAGGCAACGCCGGGCTATACTGCTAGTCAATAGTATAGTAACACTTAACACCTTTTAATTCATGGACAAAACAGAATAGCTGAAAGAAAAGCTTGACAAACCTGCATTAATTTCAAAGATTTCCTATGTCTCTGTCTCAAATAATTTATAAATTTCTCCTTAATTTGTCCCACACAGAGAAATTGCAACATGAATAAAATGAGCAGAGTGCAAAGGCAGGAAGTGAGAGGGTCTTGTAATATCTCCGAGTGATAACAGCAAGGCTGGTGGTATGTTCTACAAACTCTGAAGTACCATTTGGAATCTCCCATTCTTTCTATTGATGTGGGCTTGAGATGATGGCTAGCACCTTAGCAGTCTATCCTCAGTGGCTGACATGGGCAGATATGTCTTATCAGTACACATGCTAAATAGTGACTCTATTTGACACAATTATCATTTATAGTGTCATTTAATATTCAGCATTCTTTTTTTGATTTTTGTGGCCTTGTAATGCAATTTTCCATTCACTGTGGGACCATCAGTGAACAGGGTTTGAAATAAAGAAACCTTTCATAAGCTTTACTTTCTGCAGAATTCTGCTATAGAAACTTCAATCAAATCATTAACATTTCATTCTTTATTCTCCTTCAATGCAAAATAAACAGCCATCTTTTGTAGAAATGTGTCTGTCTTTGAATTTAATGAGAATAAAAATAAAAAAGTAAAGCAAAATATTGCATATACATCATGGGTATCAAAATAAAATTTTTGGTTTTAGATATGGGCTTCATTGGTAAATAACAGAAAAGTGTAAAATCCATCCCAATAAAGAATTGGTAGCTAAATACAGTTTAAAGTTATGTTTAAATAGCTAAGATCCAACAGTAATTTATTTGCTAACAGTTTCTTCTCTTTAACTTGTGAACACTCTTCTACTTTCTTGCTTTCCAGGGAAATTTGATCTTTATATTTCAATTTTAATGTCAATTGTTATCTTTTGTCTTAATTCTTGTTCTTTTATTGTCCTTTTCTTAATAGCTTCTTTTTCTTTTCTAAGTCATTTTATCCCAAGCAAGGCAGGGTTGCCATGAGTGTGTATTTCGGCCTTTATTTTGTCTGCCTTTCCTTCCATCATGGCGGACAAGATTTTTGACGTCCGGCTCATTCTGTAGTACGGCAGTGCTGCGACTGATCTGCTAATCATGGAATGGATCGAGAACGTTGAACGAGTTTGCAAGCTTTGTAACATGGACAGTGTCTTGCCACTACGGCTGTGAGGCAGCACTCTTGCTGTGTATAGGCAGTTAACTAAGAAACAGAAGGCAGATGCTGAAGAAATTAAGCGAGCCCTATTGACTGCAGATGCATTCAATGCTTCCAATCAATTTGTGATGCGTCACCTTAGGCCAAAATAGCTTGTTGCAAAAAGGAAAAAAAAGTTGTTGGTAGGAAGAAACCACAGGAAAGTATTCCAAATAAACAAATCAAATTCACAAGTCTTGTTTTAATCTCTGAAATGCTATTCTCACACAAACGACATGTCAAATAATGACATACCCTCAAATGAGCATACCATGTTTTATGCATTCGACCTGGCTACCACTCAGCCAATAAGCGCTCAACACAGTAAATATAAACAGCTACAAGTGACATTAATTCTGTTTACCATGAAGGGCTGTTCGATTCTCTGACTAACTTGCCAATTTGCCGTCTCCACACTCCCTTGCAAAACATACACCCGACTCTGGCCCGTTTGGGTTGCCGAGGTAAGTCACTGCTGCATTACAAGAAGTGAAAGTGAAGACTGAAAATAAGGAGGATGAAGGAAAGGACAAAAGATGAACAGGATTAAAAAAAAGATGGCAATTGATGTTGCATTTAAAATTTTGAAGATTGTAGTTATCAGAGAAGCAAATAAATGCAGTAGAGTTCAACAGTTAGAAGTGGCAGTCACATTTAGCTTTTTCAACAGTAAAAGGGTGGGACCTAGATGCCAATCTAGTAGCAAACTTAAATTCATGTATTTAGGACAACAAGGAAAAGTTCACCAGAGCAGTTGCCATGAAATATTTATAGAAATGACAAAAGAATGCCACACCCCATCAGTGAGAAAGTGATGAAGTTAAGACATATGATCAGGATAGATAACATTGCAGATCTTCATATAGATTTTGCCAAGAACCTCAAGAATAGCAGGAGCACCATGTACAGATGGGTTGTAGATTTGCAAATGTTCAAGATGGATTCTGATGAAAGAAATTTTCTGGCATGGAACAGTGATCCAATTTTCCTTGCAATAGATGCAGATATTGATTCGATGAAGTCACTCTACTCAGTCAGTTGAAAACATGAGGCCAAAACAGTGTTGCTCTCCAGTGTCTAGTGTGTCGTGCTGATGGCAGGCATAAAAGGTTCTTTATGGTGGTTCAATTTTTGCAGTTTTGTTTTTGATATGTTAAAATTTACACACTGATTAGAGGTATTTTTCAAGAATAGCCACCAGATTTACTTTATCAAATCTGTCAAATTTGCTACTGAGACAGGAGTAAATGGTTGTATCATCTTCAGAAATAGCATAGAACCCAGGATAGAGCCTTCAGATACCCACAATTGTGTGAAACGATCTGGAAGTGAGCCCATTAAAAACTACCTTCATTTACCAATTACATTAAACATTCATCCTGTTACACTCTAACCTGCCAAACTCTGTTGAATGTCTTTAAGATTTATCTAATCACAGCTTGAGCTTCACATTTCTCATCCAATACTTGGTATAGAAATTCAGTGATGGCCATTGACACATCAGAAGTAGATCTGGAAAAATAGAAGCTATGTTTTTTTCTTTCACATTCAGTAACATCTTGTCTAAGTAGATGTGTTTTGAGGTGAAATGATTTTTAAAAAAATAAATAAATAAAAATGTTGAAATGCTGGCTTGGGGTAAAATGATTTAAAAAAAAAAAAAAAAAAGTTGAAATGCCGGCTTAGGGTAAAATGATTAAAAAAAGAAATGTGGAAATGAACTGTCAATAGAAGCAGCTGGTATAATTCCATTTAAGTGGCCAGTTTTTTTATATTGTTAATTTTAAATCAGCATTAATATCATGGTTAAAGCAGACCTTATCTGTCATCTTACAAAAAAAAAAAAACCCGACAGACAGACAAGCCAACTTGTGTTAATGTGAGTAACATTAAGGAGGAAAGAAAGTAAAACTTTACACAAAGACAATTGATGTCTAGAAATAAAGATTTCAAAATCCTTAATTGAAAAAGCTAACATCTCACACTTTGAATATTTAAGTCATATGGATGTTTAATAGGAATTATATTTTCAGTTTTTGTTTTGAGGTTTGTCTTTTTTGTTTGTTTTTTTCTGTTGTGTGTGCGTATATTGTGTGTGCGTATATTGTGTGAGTGTGTGCGTGTATTGTGTGTGCGTGTTGTGTGCATGTGTTATGTTTTCAGTTAATTTAAATATATCTGTCAACTTATATTTAAGTTTTGTACCATTTTAAGAATTATTTTACAAATTTGTTTGCCATAAATGCAAATATTCTATCTCATGTTTATTAAATGACTGGATTTAAACTTGTCAAGAGTTGACATTTCATGCCTTTTGTTTTTCTAATTTCTCATTTACTGCTAAAAATGATCTATTCTATTGCATGATTAACCCGTGATTATTATTTTAAGAGAAAGCTTCTAGTAATGAAGTTTGAACCACAAGAGAAGCTGGTGAAATCTCATGAGAAATGTTTGACCGGATTTTTTTTCATCCTGATAATAAATTGGGAATTTTACAACATAGGAAACTGCTAAAGGCAATACAAACAATATTTTGTGCTGGACTGGCTGGTGAGTTATTTTATTTATGTGATGCCACAAACAAATATCCTGGTCTCAAGTGGTTAATTGCATTGAACACTTGAATGAGAAATTCTTGTTAAAATGGATCCGTTCTACTTGGCCATTTTGTCTTTCTGTATTTTGATGTACTTGTCTCAATATCCATAGTTATTAAGCATATAATATGTATGAGAGAGAGAGAGAGAGAGAAACATGTACACACTTTCTGTTCTCTGAAAGATTTCAAGATTCTCATCCCACTGATGCTTCAAAGATAACTGACTTTTAACAAAGGTTTTTATCTCACTTTTTCTTTTCTTTTCAGATGTTTGTAAACATATCACTCCGAAATGATCTGTGTACTCGCTCTGTGGGCTCGCTAAGCATTTGCTAGGCACCAGGATTGAACATTGTGCTCAATATAAGACAACACACTATGGAGAATGAACTAACGAAACGTGACCATGTTGGTGTACAGGACTTTGTGCTTCTGGAAGATTTTCATAATGCCGACGCATTCAGGGAGAACCTGAAAAAAAGGTTCACTGAAAACCTCATCTATGTAAGTATTTCATTTCTAGATGTTATTTTGAGGAAATGGGAACTCTACAATTCACATTAATCTTTTTCTTCTTAGTTATCTAATACAAAGGGTGATCTTAATATTGGAGAAAGAATTTATATCAGTCCTCTCTTGTATAATAAATGCCATTTTGTGTGTGTGTGTAACTTCCCTCCTGTCACACTCATAGGAAGAGTGACGATAGCAAAGCTAGTGTCACCTCAGTTCATTCGTGGGTTAAATAGCAGCACAGACTGTGTTCTATAGCCTTGGTTGGCAACCAGTCTACCACAGAAAGTAATGGCAAGCTACTGCAGTAAAATCTTCTGCCCAGTCAGTCATGTCTCTTTCAAGACATGATCGCCCAACATGTATCATGTATGGCACTTAACTATTAAACTTTACTACCAGTTATGAAAGCTCTTGCTGTTTATTTGATCTTTAACAGTGTTTTATTTAATTTTTTTGTTTTTTTGTTTTTGCAACAATTATGTCAAGTAGTAAAGAATATATATATCCTCTCTATTATAATAAAGATCGTTGTAAGTGTGTGTGTGTGTGTGTATGTATATATATATATATATATGTATATATATATTAGTCATCCATATATGAGCCTGTTTTGCTGTATCACAGCTCATCTGTGTGGCTAGACATATCCACTTGCATCTGGCCGGGGTCGAAACTTGACCGATTTGGTATCAGTCAGAGCTGCTACCCACTTAGGCGCATGGAATCAGAGAAGGAAAATTTGAATGTGTTGCATATAAGCAATGTATACGCACGCCATTCACTGAAAGAACTCAATTAATTTCTGAAGAGTATTGCTTATATTGCAAAAGTGGAAACTGTTTTTAAAATTCTTCTCTAGCGAGCTTGATTGTAATGAGCATAATATATTAGTCATCCACATACAAGCCTTTTTTGCCGTATCACAGTTTATCAGTGGCTAGACACGTTCACTTGCTTCTGGCCGGGATCAAAACTCAACCGATTTGGTGTCAGTCAGTCGCTACCCGCTAAGCCATAGGTGCATGGAATTGTACATATATATAAAATGCTCGCAAATATCTTGCCATCATTTTTTATTGCAAGGATCCACTTGTATGCAATAAAAAAATGGTGTTAAAAAATTTTAAAGAAATAACAAATTTAGAATTTTTGTGTGTGTGAAAAGACACTTGAGCATACAATTTGTAGACAAAAGGTTTCATAACTTTTCAAAGGTT
The DNA here is from genome assembly GCA_037127315.1 of Ascarosepion bandense. Lineage (NCBI taxonomy): Eukaryota > Metazoa > Mollusca > Cephalopoda > Sepiida > Sepiidae > Ascarosepion > Ascarosepion bandense. The sequence goes on along the minus strand of JBBBDQ010001378.1, from coordinate 1,405,458 downwards.
TTTGTCCATGTATAGTGGCATGGAACTTAGGGGTAAAATGAACATTTGATTTGGCCCAGAATATTAATGAGCGATAATGACAGAGAAACACACAAGATATTTTAACTCAACAAGATGATGAATTTATACATGAATTTAGTCATTGGAAGTAATAGGCCCTTTTTAGGAAAATAAATCAGAATTCCTCAAGTCTGCAGTGTGAGGATATTGCCATGAAGAGGATGGACACAGGTGATTAGAAGATTCACTTTCTGACCATGAGGCCTGGGTTCAAATTTCACCATGGTCAGTTGGTCAGGAAAGTGTCTTGATATTATTGATCTGGAGGAGGTGCTGTATAATATTATCTTTACCCAGAAGAAAAGGCAGAGAACGCCGGCAATAGTCGACAGATATGATCGACATCAAAGGCAGAGAACGCTGGCAATAGTCGACAGATATGATTGATATCAAAGACAGAAAATACAAGGCGATAACAAAAAGCTTGAAAGGCAATGGCTGACAAAGATATGATTGATATCAATTGAATGACAGCTTGAAGGAGTAGGGATGTGGGGGAGTTTTTAGTTATATATGTCAAAGACAGAAGGAGAAGAGGTCAGAACACAGAGAAAGGGAAGAGAGAACTCCTGCTAGGTAATAACTCTCCATCAGTTCCCTCGTATGGACACAATATCTCTCCAGCTGCTCATTACTCTACGCCAGTGTCACTGTCATTGATGAAAAGATGATCATCATTGGTAGCCAGGTTATATACAACAGTGATCCCAGCATACAGTATCTTCTGAAAAGTGCCTCTTCTTTCCCCCCTCTCTCTTCTTTTCCCCCCTTTCTCTTCTTTTTTTCCCCCTTTCTCTTCTTTTTTTCCCCCTTTCTCTTCTTTTTTTCCCCCTCTCTCTTCTTTTTTTCCCCCTCTCTCTTCTTTTTTTGCCCCTCTCTCTTCTCTCCCTTTTCTGAAAAAACATTTACTGGGATATTCTCTTGCAAAAATTGCTTATTACAAAAAACGTTTTGGCTTTAAATAACCCACAAAGGATTAAGATGTTAAAAATAAACTAAAAAAAAAGTATAGTTTATGAATAAAATTTTCAGTGATCCAAATGATTTCTAACTTTCATTGTTTCAGACAAAATTGGTAGACTGCATAGCTGTAATAAAGAGCAAAAGAAATGTTTGTGGAGAAAAAAAACATCTAATTAAGATATTTCTGTTGAAATAACATTGGCTTCAGTTTGATGCATTTACAGCTGAGCAATATTCGTACATTTTCTTTTGCAACCATCAAAATTCCTTCATGCAAAAATACAACCAAATTTAGTCTGGCATTTGAGGTCAAATAAGCATATTTCTTTTTTATTTAAGACTCAATCCCTTCATTATTTGTGTAAAATACACAAATATTTTTTAATGGAACTTGTTAGACGCTAATTTATACCTTCAGTCTTCTTTTGTCAAAATACATAATCAAAGTTAATTACCTGTAATTAATTGCATGAATTTGTATTGTCAAAATGAGCAGAAAAAAGTATCTAGCAAATGAGGTCACATGAGAAAGGAATTTGCTGCATACTTATGTAATGGCTAAACTGTCTCCTCAGATCAAAACAAACAATCTGATGAGAAATAGCATTTGCCGGCAATGAGGCCTGGTAAAAAAACAAAATGAAAACCTTATTTAATAAGCAGTACACACTATGAACAGCTTGTGTATTCAAGATAAAGAGAGGGGATATATTAATAAAACACAGTTTTATTTATGATAGGCTCATGTATTTCTGGTTATATTTAAAATGGGGAATGACTTTGAACTGTAAATTCTTCGGTGCACAAGAAAAAGAAAACTCATGTTCTAAGAAAGGTTTAATTACTTTTTGAAAGTTGTGGGTCAGTAAAGACATTGGTTTGAAGGTCGATTAAATTCCCATTTTTAGACTTGGATGAAAAAGACATGAGATTTTTCCTCCACTTAATTCCAGAGACAGCTTCTGCTTCAAGTGTAAGCTGCATCTTGTAAAATTCAAACAGAACCTATCACTTCCTTTTAACTAAGACTTTTACAAAAACCTTGAAACACTCACCATATTCCTTGCTTGAGGCATGAAATTTTTCACTGTCTTTGACCAACCTTCTCAATGACCTGATGGCACCAGTTATTGTAGACTGACTTTCTTCGAGTGGCAGAATAGATCCTTTTAATCAGTCATCTTTTCAGGGGGTTGGGAATTTCTCTCACTCAATAATTTTTTTTTTTTTTAAGCAAATTAATCAATTCTGTTCCACTATAATGTCTTGTAACAGAAAATCTCTAGGGACACAATTACCATTGGATCTTTTGTATATACATAAAGTTTCCACTTATCCTTCCTACCCATGTCTTACATTTTTGATACGGAATCTGTCCATTGTGTCGTCAATAGATAGGAATTAATGTGAGTATTATTGACAAAATCCAAAATAGTGCAATTATAGAAATAATACAAATACGATTGCCTATGGTTTTAGCTTAACAAATTCTTTGCCAATTGGGAAGTCTGTGACCAGGAATTGAGATACAAATTACAAAAAGAATTGTTTTTTGTTTTTTTTAATTTTACAAATTGGCCAGGATTGTATAGCTGTATTTGTTAAAACTTGTTTTGTATTTATGAGGGCTTCAATTATTTTTAGAAACTTTTTACAGTTGGATACATGCATATTAAAGTTGGTAAGTTTTTATGTTGGATGAAAAATCTGTTTATCTCTTGGTAACTTACACAACATTCACACTAGAGTAACCAAAATTCTAATCGATAAGCTAAAAATACTCCTCATGACGAATCATTTTGACAATTTCTATATGATTTCAATGGTTTATCATTTTCCAAGCACAGTCAACATATTATGACTGTGTTCATAGTTGATGTTACTGAGTGTTGGTTTTGTTCTTTTTTTTAATGCTTCTGTTGTTTTTAGCCCGTTCTTTTACATGTAGATGAAGCTATTATAGTTGTATTTTTCTAGAAGTATATTACGAATAGTTTAGAAGTTTTCCATGTGTGTTTAAATAAGTCCTAATTGAACTCTCATCTTAAATTAGATGAATACACAGTTCTATTAAAGTGTTCAGTACATTTATATAGTAGAACTTTTTAATGTTTCATTTGAAAATGAGTTATTTCTGTAACCTAGGTTTCAACCTCTTGGTATCTTAAGACAATTTACAATAACCAATTGTTTTCTGTTTTTCAAACATACGAACAGGGATTTTTTTTTTTTTTTTTTTTTTTTTTTTTAGCACACTACTCAAATTGTTAAACAACAAAAATTTTCAAAATTAGGGAAGAGTTATTCAAGGATCTTACAACACTTTCATCAATGTTTGTATGATCCTAGTATATATTTGTAAGTAGGATTATGTCTGGATATAATTTCTGATCTTTCATTTCGTAATTTTTTTTTGTTCTAGGAAAAGTTATGTTGTTCCCAGAACAAAAAAAAAAAAATTACTAAATGAAAGATCAGAAATTGTCCAACCTACTGCGAGAAAATCTTCTGCCTAGTCAGTCGTGTCTCTTTCAAGACGTGATCAGTGTGTCACGTATGGAACTTAACTGACTGATTGACATATTTTCAGGGCAGGTTTGCAAGATGTTTTTTAACGCCAACAACAGTATCTCTTTCCAGCAGAGTAGTAGAGGCTTTAATTAACACCAACTTGGTTCAACTTCTCACACCACACGTCCTTCTTTTGGATAAATAGTATGGCTTTCATTTCTCTGTCTACCACTGATGTCCTTACAGTTATTACTGAATTTGTCAAGTTTCAGATAAGAAAATTGAGGCTTGAGTGTGGCCCTAGATACCTTGAAGACATTAGACAGGATTTGGCATGCTCACCTTCTCCACAAACTCAAGGGCTATGGTGTCTCTTGATGAATATTTATGTTGTGGTGCAGTGGATATCAGCTCGGAATGACAAATTGGGGCGTCAACGTCAAATTCCAGTTGAATTCTTTGCATTCACTTATGTGCAAATACCTTTGGGAAAGCTATTAATCCATCTCTTCCCTTCCAGTTATTTGTTAAATAACAGGACAGATTGGGTTCTATAGCATTAGTTGGCAACCAGTCTACTGCAGAAAACAATGGCAACCTACTGCGGGAAAATCTTCTGCCCAGTCAATCATGTTTCTTTTGAGACATGATCATCCAAGAGTGTATCACTTAACTGACTGAGTGAATGAAGGTCATGTTGAACAGCCTTGTGACTCGATCTTTTCACATTAATGTGGGCATCCCAAAGGGCCTCTATCTTTCGCTTTACTTTGTTTCGTATCTTCAATGAATTCTGTAATATCATTAGTTCTCAATGATTTCTGCTGATGATACAAATTTTTATTCCTGTTTTAGTCACAAGGCAAAAATGGCAGCTGCTCTCAGAAATGGAGAGAAAAATGAAAAAAAAAAAAATAAAAACCTTGGATGAGGAATAGCTCATTAATTTTAATTTTTCTGAAACAAGATTATCATTTAATCACCATGGAAAACAGTATGGCTGATGCTAACCTCCAAGAGGGCAAATTTTCCACTGGCATGAAGTGGAGTGATTCTATTGAATCAGTTACTAGGTCTGTTGTTAGGGAAGTTGGTTCAGGCCAGATAATTTTAGTGACTTTATCACTTTAGTTGGGATGAAATGCTTAAAAAAAAAAAAAAATCAGTGAAGAAATGTAATGAGTAATTTTAGTTTTCAAGTGATAAAATTATCAATGAATAAGAAATTAAAACTGTATTTCTTTGGTTTTTTTTTTTCTTTATTAAAATCTTATTTAATTTGTCCTGTTACTAAATTACAAAAAATGCTTGATGGAATTTTGAAAGCTTCTGCTCATTGCTTAAAAGCTTTGACAATTTCTCCTTTTCTTGAAAACCAAAATCTCTAAGGATGATTGTTGATTTGCTGAAATAGTTATGATTTCTCTTTTCAGACTTACATTGGTCCTGTGTTGGTCTCTGTCAATCCTTATAAAGTCCTTGACATTTACAACAAAGATATTATTGAAAGCTATCGAAATGTCAACTTTTATGAACTTCCTCCACATATGTAAGTCGAACACTTTTTATACGTTTCCTTTCTTTGGACAATACTTATCGTAGGTTATAAAGAAAAGCTTTTGTTAAGCCCAGAAGTAAAAAGAATTTTTATGGAGTTTTTTGTTTGTTGAAACACACATTATTTCAAAAATTTAAATAAGTTTTAATTTTTTTTTATTCTTTTATTCGTTTTTTTCTGGCAAAAACACTTGTTTTTAATGTTGTGGTCTATTCCTGAAATAATATATTAATTGTAATTTAGGTCAGAATTGATATTAAACATTTTGATGAGTTTCACTTCTGTAAATTTCATGGATTATATGAATGAATCAAAAGTTTAACTGGAAATCATGAAATTCTAATGGTAAAGGTTAACATAGACAAATACAAATTGCATTTGGTTGTCACAAATACACTTAACTGATCTTGAAACCTCACTAGGTCCTATTCTGCTACTGCTCAGTTAATGCTTCCAATGAGTTCAAGTGCACACTGCCCAGTCTAGGGATTGAACTCACAATGTCACCAAATTGACAAATCCCTGCTCTAATCATTATACTATCATTCCATGACAATTCACTGTAGAATTTGGTGCCTTACACCTAACCTGCCTGCTGGTGAGGGCTTCTGCTACTAGTCATGCTGGACTGCACTCACTATACTGAGGCTTCACTTTGTAGTGCAGTTTTGCTGCTGTTGAAGCCTTACTGTCATTCAGTTTTTTTATAAATAGCTCCCATATTACATGTATAAGAACAAGATGAGTTATGTCCCCTGGATATGGTCAGCAGAATAAGAACAATCTAACCATGTAAATTAAAGAGTTCAGTTTTAAATTCCCTGAAGGCTACTTGAATCAATAATCACCTGGCAAAGACCTGATGGCACTACGACCAAAATGTTATGATGGCAACAACAAAGATGTGGATTATATATATATATATATATATTAAAGTTTAGGGTAGATATGGATGGAATAAAATTCTGTATCCATAAAACAGTATTTTTAAAAGAAGTGCTCAATACAAACTAGAGCAAATAATATTTATTTAAAATTTATAACATAATTGTTATATCACCTCAAAAGTAGCTGTTTTGCTTTGACACTACTTGTCTTATCAGGTGATGATGTTGATTTCAACTTGAAGAGTTTTAAAAAGTTCAAAACTAGCCAAACCTTCTTAATCAGGGAGACATTGTTTCATAGACTGTGGTGACCAATTGAAATACAAGTAATTTCTCATTTGAAGAACATAACAGACTCTTAAAACAATTTATTGGGGCATTAATGTCAACATTTGATTAAAATAGAGATCAGTATTACTAATTGATTAATAGTTTCACTTTATAATAAAAATTTTTGAACCTTTTTAAAACTTGTCAGCTCAAAATCAGCTTCATCACTTGAAAAAACACAAGTAGTATCAAAACAAAATCACTACTTTTGTAGTTGATATTATAACCTATTTGTTATAAATTTTAAATATTATGTATATTTGGGCAGTAACTTTTCTTTTAAGCGTCTTTCATTGAATACGGCTGACAAGGATGATTTAGTCAATCTTTTATTGAAGAGTTTTTCCAGCATTCTTACATTTTTCTGTTTTTCAGGAATTAAAAAATATGAAAATTGTCCATAGTTTTTATTGTTCCAAGTGCTTTCAACCAGTGCTTTAACCAGTTTCAAGAGTGTTGTATTGGGTGCATCATTCCTGTGTGTGTTGTATCACATGGTAATTTTACTCCGTGAAAGTGCAGCCATTTAGTCATGACATGTGTGTAGCCAGGTTGACATGAGATATATATATATATATATATATATATATAATTTAAATTTAATTTTATGATTTTACTTTCCTGTTTTTGTTTTACTCCAAATTAAATTAAATTAAAAAATGGTATCCCAGATTTATAATTCGTAACTACTATGAATAAAATGAGAATGAAAAATTCAAATTTTGGAATGGTCAGTTCATTATAAGCACCTGAAAATTGTGTAGTGCATGAAACTCTGAGTCATGCTGTAGACCTAAGATAATATGTATATTTAGGCAGCAACTTTTCTTTTAAGCGTCTTTCATTGAATACGGCCAATGAGGATGATTTAGTCAATTTTTTATTGAGTTTTTCCAGCATTCTTACATTTTTATTTTTCAGGAATGAAAATTGTCCACAGTTTTTATTGTTCCAAGTGCTTTCAACCAGTGCTTTAACCATTCTCAAGGGTGTGGTATTGGGTACATTCATTTTTCATATCTTGTACTATATGGTAGTTTTTACTGTGTGATTATTCTTGTGGAAGTCTATATAAAAAGACTAAAAAAGAAACTAAAAAGTCAATTACAACTTTTTAGTTTCTTCAGACATTTTGTATTAACACAAATTTGAGGTATGTGAACACTAAATCTAACCATCCTGCTAACATAATCACACATCCCTAAAGGAATAGAACACAGGTTATCTAAAAATGAAAGAAGATTATGAAAGCTATTTAAATGAAAATGGCCATAAAAACAAATTAGAATATAATCCTCAAATAAGCAAATGAACAATAATACGAGGGAACAGAACCTTATTTGGTTTAACCTGCCTTTTTAATTTAGAAGTAGAATCCAAAATAGGGCAAACATTTTTCAAATTAATTAATAAATATTTCTCTAAAAGCTTGGAATTAAACAAAATATTCAATAGAAATATAGTCAAATTAAGTTAAGCTGCACTTGAAATTTAGGAAATTGCGTAAAGACAAAACACCAAAAATTAAAAAAAATAACAGCAAAATATCATTACTGAAAATATAATTGCAGAGATAAAAGCAAATGTTCAATTAATGGAGTTTATAAAAAAAAAAAGGAAGAGTTATTTACAAAGCAGAAGTATAAAATACAAATGGATATAAAAATATATCTCGGATGAACTGAAGGAAGTTTTTAAAAAATGTTGGTATAATCAAAAAACCTACATTCAAGCTAGAAAGCCTTAAAAAATTGTACCAAGCTAACTAACCACATGAGGAAATTAAATTAAAAAAATTTTTAAAAAATGGCAAAGACCATGATGTAACTTGGAGCATATTGAAAAAATGCCAGACCTTGCAACGGTGGCAATGTCTGCAGATTGTGCCAAGAAGAGAAGTTAGCCATAGTATCATTTCCAGATCAAGAAAGGTTGCTAAATGAAAGGACTGAAGTAATGTCCAGATGTAAGCACATCAGAAAATATATTTTAAGATCATACAAACCCAGATGAAAATGTTTACAATTCTTGACCAACTCCTCCTTTATTTCAAACTTCAAGTTAAACTGAAAGTTCCTGTTTTGCATTCCAAAAAAGCATTGGATGATCACTTAATATAAAACATCTGAATATACCAAAAAGTTGAAATCTTGTTAACATAATCAAGTAACTTCCAAATTTCAATATTTAAAATCACTAAATTATATATGTATTGAGCACTTTTTAATATAACTGTGTATATTAGTCTAATTTGATTCTGACCAATAACTGGTTAATATATATATCTCACTTTAGATGTTATTTTTAGTGGATACCCATATTTGAGTTTATTCATTAAACAGAATTTTATTAGTCTACCAGCCTGAATATTTGAGAAATCTTAAAGAAATGAGCAGAAAGAAATAGTGGGTGGGGGAGAGATGATGGATAAATCTGAATGACATGAGGATTTGCCAAATCCGTGCATGAAACCCTTACATCTGTTCTATTATTGTGAATGACAGTAAAACCAGTTGACTTAGTGGCAACTTGCTACTCACCGAGTAACCCCGTGGAAGAGTGCCTGATTGGTTGTCAAGTTATAGCAAACCTATATAGTGGTTCAAAATTTCTCCAGACAGATCTTACATAATCCCCCACAGACATCTTAAAGATAGATTTATTTTGACTTGTAATTATTTTCACGACCAGAATACTTAACAATTGTCAACATCTTTTCACAGGAAAATGGCTTCAAAAAAATTTATAATTTTGTATTTATTTTTTACAGCAGAGGTGGGGGGGGTAGTTTTCCATATTTCATTTACTCTTATAAAAGTTTATGGCATCTATTAGTCTTGAGACCATCGATCTGCACTTGAAGAGTTATGCCCTCTTCAGGGCACGTGCCTGGGCAGGGTTTTTTTTTGTTTTTTTCCTCATGAGAAATCAGTAGTTGATTATACAGTATGCCCATCCTCTCTATGCCACCAATGTTGTCTAAAGAAAAGTCAGAACAATCTTGCTATTAGCATTGTTGCAGGAGTGCCAGAACCAGTTTGGACCTAGGAGTATCTTAGGGGCTTCAGATTTTAATTTAGAGTTGTCCTTCTAGTCTGGTTGCCAAACATGGCTACAAAGCCCAGACTACCCAAATATTTATCTATAATTGGAAGTTTTGAATTGTTTGTTCCTTCTCCTAGACTGTTCACCACTGAATGCTACAGAACCATATGTCCTATTTTATCCATAGCGGGGGTGGGGGGAGATGGATTCCTACATTTCTCAAGGGTTAGAAGATGTAAGTGAATATAATGAACTCTAAAATGTGAAATCATCTTTGATTCTTTAATCCAAGCCACAATTCCACCATGTCTCCATCCTTATAAAAGTAGGCAATGTTTTATTTGATCTATCCTGAATCAGGCTTTCTTCTTAATTACTCTGTACGTGTCTATTTTCACCAAGCAAAATGTTAGTTCTCACAGTGCCAGTTGAATTTGAATTTCTTAGTTGTGTAGTCATATCCTTCTATGGCAACACCTAAAACAAGCTGAACTGAAATTGAGAGCCAAATACTGCAATTTTGAATATATAGAACTCGTATATAAAACACTATAGTTTGAGGGTTTTCTATGTGCAGTAAAACAAGTAATATTTATAAATGATGGAGAGTGCTAAATTTTAAAATTGCCACAGTTCTTAGAATTTAAACTTATTTATAAATGGAACTTTGTGTGTGTGTATTTGTTACCTATAGCCTCCGAAACGGCTGAACCGATTTTCTTGAAAATTTACACAGTTTTACTATAAGCGTCTGCAAGTGTTCTTAGCTAGGTTTTGTGTCAAGGTACACCCAATAAATATCGAATCGATTATCGAAAAAATCGGGTTATAGGAGTGATCTGATTTTAATCAAATTTGATACACTCATAGACAAAGACATAAGAAACGATATTCAGAAGTTTCAAGATTGCAGTTCTTACAATAGTGCAGAAAATCGATTTTTATATATATATATATATATATAAATAAAAGGCAAGATACCGGGTCTGATGAAAATCAGTTTTTCAGCCCTTTTATTTTAGATATTGCTTCGGGTTTGGCTCTAAGTAGGTATAATTGTAGTTCTTAGTCTCAGCCATGATACCATTTATTCAGAGGACTTATTTAGCCTTCAAAATTCAGTTTACAACGAAAAAAACTTATTTGATATCAATACTAAGAAATCAAAATTTGACTTACATCCATTCATTTTTCTTTCAGTCTATGGTTTCGCTTTAACTGGAAACAACTATTGCTTTTTAGTCTTTCGTGCCAACATCCAAATTAATGAATTAGTTTTAAAGCTTACATTATACCCAAGCAATGCCAGGCTATACTGCTAGTAAATATCTAAATGTGGTTGAATTCTATGAAATCCATACACTAAGCTTAATCTACTGCACCAGAAATTTCTGACAATTGTCAATGAGTTAGAGAACTACTATTGACAGAAATTTCCATTATCCAAATTAAAATGTTAAAATCCTACAAAACATTAAAAATAATCTTGCATTAATCCACATTTTCTAAGGCTTTTTCTTCATAATCCATAAAAGTTACTAACAATAAGATTTCTGTTTCTTTTGTAGATTTGCAATTGCTGATGCTGCTTACCGTTCTATGCGAGGAGAGAACCGTGATCAATGTGTGCTGATTTCTGGTGAATCCGGTGCTGGAAAGACAGAAGCATCAAAGAAATTACTTCACTATATAGCAGCCAGCAGCACCCACTCGTCTGAGGTAGAGAGGGTCAAAGATCGTCTGCTCAAATCCAACCCTGTCTTGGAGGTAAGAAGTTATTCTTGGGCAGTTCAATATTCTATTATAATGAGAATATGGTTGCAAGGGAAAGAAAAGATGACGATTTCATCAATGTTGGTAGGGCCAGAAGATGACCAATTTGTTGGGTTAGTTGGTTGAGGACACAGCTGGTGTCAGGGGAGAATGCCTGGAGTAGATTGGTGAAGCTAATGGACAGAGCATGTGTACAACGGTGAGGTATTGGAGAGGAGGCAAATGAGAAGAAAACTCTTACTTAACTTCAGGAAGAGACACATGAGATTCCTGGGACATGTAATGAGGAAGAAGAGCCTGGAGAATTTAATACACACAGGTTGGATAGAGGGAAGGAGAGATAGGTGAAAGTAGCATGAGATCTACTTGATAGGTCTGAGCAAACAGATGGCGAAGCAGGGTTTGGAAGAGATACCAAGAGAAAAAAAATATTGAGTGACAAGAACCAAGTGGAAGTTCATGATTGCCTACATCCTGAAAGGACACTACACATGAATGAGGCATAGACTATATAAAGTACATGCGTTTTTGTTTTTTTTTTAACTAAAAGAAAAAAAAAAATGTGTGTGTGTATGTATATATATATATATATATATATATATATATATATATATATATATATATATGAGGAGGTATTTTGGATTTCATTGTTAACTTGATTATACAGTTAATAAATAGAAATATTTGCGCATCTGATTTTATACCCATAACAAACTTTAAGAAAGGAATGCTAATAAATCATTCAAATAAACAAAAAGGCTTGTATGCTAATCACCTGAAGATTGATGGAATGCATGAAACTCAGTTGTGTATATGACATAGGATAATATATATATATATATATTTTTTATTTTTTTATTATAAGTTATAGTTTAGAACATGTACAAATTAATCATAGCTCTATTTCTATATTGAGCACTGTTTGAAATTAAAGTCTTGAACGTTGTTAATACTTTCTTTATTCACTTGGAGATATAGATAGATAGATAGATTGTTTAATTAGTTTTTGGTCATAATAAAACTACACCAGTGCACATTTCTATTAGCGTTCAATATAATTATATTGTAGAGTTTTTAATATTTTCCATTTATAAATGAGTTATAATGCAACCCAGGTGTCTACCATGAGTCCTGTTTTCAGGCAATTTTCGATAACTGATTTTACCGTTTATCATTTTTTATTTAAGAATACTCACGTGGCAGGGGAATTTTTGAACGTGCAATTTTTTTAAATTACAAGAAATTATAACATTTTCATCCATGGTTGTATGAACCTAAAAGGTATTTTTTTGTAAAATCAGTTATTAAAAATCGCCTGAAGACACCACTCATGGTAGAAACCTAGGTCGCGTAATAACTTGTTTACAAATGAAATATATATATATATATATATATATATATATATATATATATGAAATAGATTAACACCAACATGTTTATTTGTTTAAACATTATTTTTAATGGATACTCTTATTTAAGTAGATGCTCTGATTTTTATAACTTAACAGTATATTTATTTACATCTACTGGCTTGATTAAAATAATACTGTTAGAAAAATATGCATCCTCTGGCAGGAGTTGAACCTGTGACATTTTCCCTAACTCGCACAAACACACACGCACTAATTGCGGGTAGCAGTTATGGTGCAAATTTTTATTTCTCACCACCACCATGCACACACAACGCTAAAAAACTCCAATTGGAAACAGACATTAACACTGTGCACATTAACTTTCATTCAAACTGGACTTTACATAAAATAACTTTCTACCAAACATTTTACGTTTCTGTCCAGACGAAGGGAAAGAACTTTTCTTTCCTTACTTTTATGCATGCTTTCAACCCTATGTAACCTTTGTTAATATATTGTTTTTCTGGTTATTTTCGCCTTTTCGTCTTATTTCCTGCATTATTTCATGCCTCAAGTTATGCTGAGTCGACTCGTAAAACTAAATTAGTAAAGGGATGTCATCGCCTTCTACAATGAACATCCATTAAAAATAATATCGAAACAAATAAACTAAAAATGTTTAGAAATAAACGACCAATAATTCTTTGACAAAATCTTTTGCTTGCTCTCTTTCCCATCTCGACATGACCTTCACTCAAACTAAAATGTCAAAATACGAGAAGTGACTACACTTGCTTTGAAGATATCAAATTTTGACAAGCTAGAGTTTATTCAGGTCTACCCTTGTATTGTTGTTTTTGTATTTTTAACAAAACTAAAATGTTTGAGAAAGCAGACCCCCTTAGAGATTAAGACCAGACATAGTTTTTCTAAGCAGGCGCTAACTTGATTCCAGATTAAAATTCCTTGCATAACTCTGCTGCTTTGCTCACTGACCATTCTTCACTTGGTGGCTTTGATTTCTTTTTCAAGCTTCAAGACTTTTACTGGCAACAAGATTTGATAGAAATTCAGTCAGTTCCAGAAATGCAAACTTGGTGAATATATCTAAACAAATAAACAGAAAATAAAATTAGGGAAAGGATGAGTGAAATCAATTTTACCCAGTTTATACCTTGTACAAAAAATGTCATTAGAAAAGGTTATGACAGGTAAAAGAAATTAACTTGGATAATTTTTGTTGGTTTATTGACTAAATGTTTGAATAATTATGAAATTTAGAAATGCATTCAGTTTTTGTGCAAATGTAATTTTTTTTTTTTTTTTTTTTTTTAGGAAACTCTCTGCAACTTTTCTCTTTTTATACTTTGTTTCAAAAACTTAAATGTGAACTATTTTCATAAACTAGTTGTGTCTACATTAAAAGTGCATTTTCAGATTGTGTGTGTGTGTATATATATATATATATATATATATATATATATATATATATACACACACACACACACACAGTGTGTTAAATTGTAATAATGTTTAGTGCCAAAATTGCTGGTGTTTTTCAGTAGTTTACTGATAGAAAGGCATTTTAGGCAAGCAAGCGTTTGTCATAAAGTGCTCAATATTAAGATAAAAATAGATTATCAATAGAATTTGACTTCATATTTTGTGAAGGCATTATTGTAATGCCTAAACTCTTCAGAGTCATTCTGAGCAGGAAAAGCAAATGACCCTGAAGAGTGAAGACATTACAATAATGCTTTCCTGAAAACTTTGTCATGATTAAAATAAAACTACTCAGCTAAGTGACAAACTTCAGACTTCTCTACACATACATACACACACACATACACACACACACACACACACACACACACACACACATACACACATACACACACATACACACATACACACACACACACATACACACACACATACAAACACAAACACACACATACACATACAAACACACATACACATACAAACACACATACACATACATACACACACAAACACACATACAAACACAAAAACACACATACACAAACACACAAACACATACACAAATACACACACACATACACACACAAACACACATACAAACACACATACAAACACACATACATACACGCACATACATACACGCACACACATACACGCACACACATACACGCACACACATACACGCACACACACACACAAACACACACACACACACACACACACATACATACACACACACACACACACACATACATACACACACAAACACACATACATACACACACAAACACACATACATACACACACAAACACATAATAAAAAATATTGATTTATAAGGTGGAGATTATTAGGAACTTAGAATCCTTTAAAATGGCCTCAGACTTTTGCAAAGAAACTACTAGATAAGGTAAAAATTCTGTGTTGCATGTTTTGTTCTCAAGGGAATATCAGACTAAAGTGTTTGTTGACGGAATTATGTGTAGGTGTTGATGGGAAGATAAAAAAAACCCTTACACATAAAAATATTTTAGTCCGATGAAGTTCAAAGATAAAATGTATAATAATTTTCTTTTGTATTGCTCATTCATTTGCTTAATATTATTCTGATATATAAAATTATATATATATATATATATCATTCTTTCATAAACACACTTCTGATATTTAAATTGTGGGGACTTTGAATGTGTTTAGCACAAGGTCAATTTACCAAGCATCACCGAGGCCCCTACAATATAAAAACTAACAAGCAAGTTGAACAGACTTTGCAAACCAACTTTGTTTGCCAATTCTGCAATAAGCATTGCAAGTCACTTTCAGGCTTCAAGAGTTTTTCTCAAGAGAACCAAATGCATTGTTCAAACTTGTCAGTGATGGTCATACTCATTAACATGTTGACATCCATTGTCATCCATCAAACTCAAAACTAACAGAATGCATGGAATTTCGGTTGTCTAACCTCAATTCCCTGCTTTCTATCATTGTTTTGAGTTTTCTTTCCTGTGTGAAAATTTGTTTTCAGCCTGAATATTAGTCTTTTCTTCTTTGCATGTAGGCTTGGATAGCCTTATCCTGTGTGGCGATTCTATTCTCTTTCGAGTAAAAATGTGCAAAAAAAAAAAAATTTAAAAGAAGCAGCCTCCTGAAAAAAAAATATAAATTAAGTCATGAGTTTTGACCGACTTTTTTTTTTTTTTTTTTTTAAACAGCACAAATGTTAGAAATGCTTCTTTGCAAAATGCTGGATACCAAAAATTGCTCATTTTCAAGACTTTAATTCCTTTTCACATAGGAATGGATACCTAAAACAATTTTGGGAACCGAAATGTTTTTTTTTAAATTTGTACTTATATTTCGTTTCTGTCCTGTAAATTTTTCTGATTTTTTTTCTTTTTATTCTTTTAGGCTTTTGGAAATGCCAAAACAAACCGTAATGACAATTCGAGTAGATTTGGAAAATTCATGGACATACAGTTTGACTACAAGGTTAATTTTTGGATATTAATTTATTTTTTGTAACCTGGCTTAAATTTTTTTTTTTGCCCCCCTCCCCTCCAACTATTATTGAAAATTCAGGACATGAAATGTTGACATTGTGAATAAACATTGGGATATTAATAAAGACCTCCACTTTGCATCGTCTTATTTATTCATCAAACATGATTTTAATTTTGGGGTCAGGGTGGGGGGGGGTTACTCTTAACAAAGACACTGAGTAAATATATTTTTAGCAGAAAATCTCAGTATAAAGAGATGTACAAAATTCAAGAAATCTCGAATTCAAAATCAAACAACCTTGCCATTTCAATGGCATGTGAACAGAAGTTTGCCGCCTTTTGTATAAGGAAATAATTTTTTTTTTTTTTTTTTTAGAAGTCTTTTAATTTGTGTTTAATGTCAAATTAAGACAAACATTTTGAATGCTGATTTTCAAGGCAGGAAACGTCTTGTTTAGAAGACAGCAGAATCTTAATTTTTCCGTGTCAAATTAAGTTTTGGTAAATATTTTTAAGGCACCCGATTGGCATAAAAGATAAATTTAATAAAGTGACTAGAACTGGGAAAGGCAGTTGAAAATATGAGTGTGACAAACATGGGTGGAGATTTGTCTACTTTAAGAATGCAATAGGATGTAGAAAGTGTGACAGATGAATTGTCCTCTAAATTATGCAAATAATGCTGACATCTCATTTTAACAGATTTATCAAAATGACACAAAAATACTGAAATACTAAATTTATTAAATAAAATCATAATTGGCTTCTAACAGGACCTCTAGACAACTTTGGAATCTCCTACATCTCTTCTAGGCAGTCTCCTTGTTTAAGTTGGTGAATGCTGCCATAATCCTTGCCTTAAGTACATCTTTGGTGTTACAAGGAGTTTTGTTGATCTCTCACTCAACTGCACCCCACCCATAATAATCGAGAGGGTTACAGTCTGGGGAGTTAGGTGGCTAAATGAAGAGGGGATGTCATTGCAGAACTGCTGTAACTGGGTTCTCCTGCCTGTGTGGCATGGTGCAGAGTCCTGTTGCCAAATATAGCTACTTCAAGTAGCCACCCTCTTGACCCAGAATAGCACTACCTCCTCCCATGTTGAGTTTCAGGCCCTGTGGTAAAACGGATGGAGGAATCATGCCACCATCACTAGTGATCACTCTAAACCCTTTTGTAATTACCATTTAAACTCCTCCAACACTTTCTGAATCTTCTGTCCTCAGATCAACAGTTAAGAACACTGAAATGTTTGTATTGCAGTTTCCAGTTTGAATGCCAAGCAGTACAGCATGCCGTTTTCAAATTTCTGGTAGACAGAATCGTGTCGTGGTGCTCTTTTTCTCGCAGTGCCCAACTGACTCCACTATACTGTGTAGTCAACAAAAACAAGCACATGCATGAAATTAAAATGGTGACAATTTACCCAATTTAATCATAAAGTATTTTCTGAGTTTGGATAGATTCTTCATTTGCATTAAGACATACATCTGCTTCAATCTCACTGGCTTGTGTCACCAGCACACGTAATATTATGACATTGAAATTGCATCAAATAAACCAAAACATTAAAGACACTTTTGTAAGACATTTTTTTAACAGACTTTTAATTAGTCTCATAAAGACATTTCTACATTTCAGTCTTTGGACAAAACTTCATTTATTTCTAACATTATTTAGTCTCTTTGTTGCTTCATTTAACATTTTTAATTGGTGCCTTCTCTGTACGTTCTTCTGTTTGAAATCCTCAGATGGACCATTAAAATTCTCCTGCCATTATTTGAACTGCTATACCTTATCTATTTTTCCTAACAAAATATTTTGATATTTTCATGGACGTCTTTGGATGCATCTTAAATTTATATTTTAAGATATTTTTGTTGTGTCAACAATTTTTGAGTGATTCACAAAATCAAGTATTCATTTCACGCGTTAATTGCATTCTGTTGCATATTTCTTGGTTCATAAATTTGGCTTCAATAACAATTAGTTTATTCCAATCATAGGGTTTGTATTCTTCTGATCCCATAATTGAATATCAGTTCAGTTAAGGGCCATACGTGATACATGCTTGAGCAATCATATCTCGAAAGGGACATGACTGACTGGGCAGAAGATTATCCAACAGTAGGTTACCATTACTTTTTGTGGTAGACTGGTTGCCAGCCAAGGCTATAGTACCCAGTGTCTTGTTATTTAACCCATAACTGGAGGAAAGAGATGGATTAATACCTTTCCCAAGGGTATTTGCATGTAAGTGAATTCAAGAAATTCAGCTGGAACTCAAATTTGGATCTGCAATTTCTCCTTCTGAGCTAATGTACATTGCACCACAACACACATCCATAATTGAATCACTATGCCATACTTGGTTGAATTGTATAATTGTCAATTATTCATTGACATATCGCAGATTGATTGTTATTCTTTTTTTTTTTATGGCTTATCAGCCCTTTGTCTTATTGAGAGCCAAAATATGTTCTTTAAATTCAAAGAATAATTTTTAAGAATAAGTTTTTCCAATCCCATTATTTAACCCATAGTTGGGAAAGATGTATTCATTTTTTCCAAGGTTATTTGCTAATAAGTGAATGTAATGACCCTGGCTGGAATTCAAACACTGTTCTCAGATTTTGAACTGCCATCAGTTATGCCACCTGCATTTTCACACCCCAGAACCAGAAGCCATAATAATTGATCTCTTCAGAACTGATCTCATAAGATTCAAAATTGATCTTTAACTTCCTGTAGCTATCTATCAACTTGTATATATTAAGAAAAGTGAAATCACTCTAAATGTTATTCTTTTGCATCAGGTTGAGAACCTGTTGGGAATTTGTTATACAGAACAGAATCCTTGAAGCTTTTTTTTTCTTTTTCTGCATTAACAAAAATCTTTTCTTGTTATTTATACAAGATTATTTTTTAATTTCTTTTTGAATGGGGCTTCCTTAAGTTTTTGGCTTCGTTTTCTTTTGAAATGTTCAAAAATTGCAAAGTTCAACTCTATCAAATCTGAACCTTTTAGAAATGAGATTCTCTGAGAAACATTTTATTTAGAAGATTAAATGATAATCTCGGTGTTCTTCTCTTTATACAATTATTATTCTATTTTACAAATTGATCTAAACATTTTTATTTTCCTTTTATTATTTTACTTCTATACACCATGTGATGTTGGTTGCTGTTAAATTTATATTCAGTTCACCTCTTGAGAAAATCAGCTGGTCAGTTCATTTACCGTTCGTAATTCATATTTTTTTAAAGGGCCCTTACTGTTTGTTTTTCTTTTAATTGCTCCATTTCTACATCATAAACCAATATTTCAATTTTTTTTAATACAAACTTTTGTGTTCCAATAATTACTAGTATTTCTATAATCACTTGTATTTCTAGGGGGCTCCAGTTGGAGGTCACATCTTGAATTATCTTTTGGAAAAGTCACGTGTTGTCCAACATGCAACAGGGGAACGCAATTTTCATATTTTCTACCAACTTTTGTGCAGTGGAAACAATAATCTGCTCGAGAGAGTTAATTTGACTGCTGATCCCAACCAATACCATTATTTGCGCCAGGTAAAGTTTCTTTACTCTTAAATTATTTTCTGTGTTTTAAAATATAGATATAGTGTTTGTTTTTTTGTTTTTTTTTTCCATGCATTACTTTGAAATATTTTAATTATTTTGCTTTTATATTAACTATTCAAAGTTGTTAATAACCCATAGCTATATGGCTATGGGTTTTTGTATACAAAGTTGTGCTGGAATGTTCTGAACCTGGTCAAGAAGTTCTTTCCTTAACCCCAACAAAAAAACAGCTTTGATGATTTAAGATGTGGATAGTTTAACATTTATGGATGTAGAATAATGATTAATTTAAGATTAAGAATTGAGGAAAATTATTTTCAAAATTTATTTGATAGGGTCAATTGATGGTCACAAGTCTTGCAAGAATAAAAAAATGAAGCCTTTCATTGCTCCATGAATTAACTAATCAGCAACAAGCTAGAAAGCAAGGCACCTCAGTTCAAAAAAAAATGTTCCTTCCTCCAAAATTCTTTAGTGAGCTTTTTAGCTTGTTAGCAAGAACAGAGGATCTGCAAAAGTTAGGACTAATAAGCTCTTTCTCACTCACTTCTCCCCTATCATTGAATAGTAGTTGGTAAGACTTCCCTACTTGAGACAGTAAAAGTAACCAATATAGACTATTATACATTGTGCTATTTATTACAACAAGAAATCATTTCTTTATTAAAAGAATGGCAGATTTGACTTTCAATAAGAAACAGTGAAATTTTGGCGTATTGGCCCAAACCCATTCCAGACTTTGAAGTAATAAAACTAAGCTACAGAACGACAGTAAAGACTTAACATTTGAAAAATATTTTAAACAATTCAGCTTTTAAGTATGTGAAGAAACAGGATAGTTTAAGAATTAACACCACCAAAAAAAAATATTTTTGTTTTACTTATTAACAGTGCACAATTTATATTTTCTCTGAATAGGAAAAAAACAGGGTTTTTCACATCTGTCTTAAGTCTTGAATGAACTATTATCAAATGACATTACTGTTATATTTTTTGCGTATCATAAACTAATTTGAGAATACAAGGGAGAAATTTAAAAATGAAAAAAAACACTGAAAATTTAGACGCAATGCAAGGGAGGTAATAATAATGAAACTTTTTCATCAAGACTTAAATTTTTATTCTAAATTGTTGGCATGTCCTAATATTCTTTACATAGAAAACATAGGCGAAAAGTGCAATTTTAAAAGTATCAGTTTGAGCCGGAAAATTTAATGTTAAATTATTCAAGAGGATTTAACAAAAATGTTTAAATAATTTTTCTTTAATGAAAATTTAAGTAAAATTCAACTAATTTATTTTTGCATTGGTTTATTTTGAAACCTTAATATTGGTTATAAACAACCGACAATTTGAAATGATTTGTTTTGTTAATCTTCGTTAATTTCTGTAGCATGTTTACATTATGATACATTTCGGAGCAGATATGGTTATTGTGATAAATCGAAAACTGTGTTATATAGGCTTGATTGGAACCTCGTTTAGACCAATGGTCATTCGTGGTTGAGGTTTAAGACGTGCCAGATCACATGGTAGCTTCCCCTATGTGGACAAGGGTTGCAGGTTCGAATTCTGCTGAATGTCACACATTTTCGTAATAAAAATTTTTCGTAATAAAAATTTTTCGTAAAATAATCAGGCCAGTAGATATAAATATATAATACTGTTTAATTAAAAACATAATATCTACTTAAATACGAGTATCGATAAAAAATAATGTTCAGACAAATCATTTCATATATATATATATATATATATACACACACACACACATCCATATCTATATATATATATATACACACACACACACACACATCCATATCTATATCTATCTATATATATATATATACGCACACATCCATATATATATATATATATATATACACGCACACATCCATATATATATATATATACACACACACACACACACACACATCCATATCTATATATATATATATACACACATCCATATATATATAACACACACACACATATATATATATATATATATATATATATAAAAATACATACACACACCACTTACACTAGTATACATGTAACAGCACACCAAATATTATACACCATACACACTTTTATCAAATAACACACACGCATATATATATATATATCTTCACACACACACGCATATATATATATATATCTTCACACACACACGCATATATATATATATATCTTCACACACACACACATATATATATATATCTTCACACACACACACATATATATATATATCTTCACACACACACACATATATATATATATCTTCACACACACATATATATATATATCTTCACACACACATATATATATATATCTTCACACACATATATATATCTTCACACACACACACACACACACATATATATATATATCTTCACACACACACACACACACACACACATATATATATATATATATATAAAAAGAATGCAATTATATAAACATATACACACATATATATATATATATATATATATATCTATATAAATACATACACACACCACTTACACTAGTATACATGTAACAGCGCACCAAATATTATACGCCATACACACTTTTATCAAATAACACACACACACACATATATATATATATATATATATATATAAAAGAATGCAATTATATAAATACACATACCCCTTTTGTCTTTTCTTTCCTTTCCCCCCACCACTTCTATCCATCTGGCACCTTATGTCTGGCTGACAAAGTTTTAAAAAAAAGTTATTTTTCTCTCTTAATCCCACCCTCCCCTTTTTCTTTTCTAGCTTCCTGTGTATGGATATTTTTTGGGCTTTTACATTGATCCCTCCACCATGATCAATTTTAAGAATAATAAAATTACTATTAACAGGATCTGGTTTTTGGGATTTTACCTATTTGCTCATCCTTTTTGGATTTAAACTCTGTGTGTATTTAGCCAGCAAATTTCCTTTTAGACATGTCGGATTAAGTACATTGCAAACATTGTGTCTGCTTATTTTTAATAAAATCCGTTCATACTCATGGATAATCTTTCACGTATTATGATCAAATGATGTAAGAAATGAGCTGTAACTTCAACAGATGATTTTATTATTCATTAACATTCCTGTCTACATTCACAATATAAAAAAATGATGATTGATAACACAACTATCCTAAAGCAAGAAAACAACAAAAGTGAACTTCAAGGCAATATTCATTAAAAAAAACTTAAACCATCAATTAATAGAATCAGCTATGAATACTGTAGTAATGTTCTAAAATGTTTATAAAAAAATTTTTTTCATGCTTTAACATGTGCATGACCATGACATTACAACATAAAAATTTTGTTTTGGATAATTTTCACATTCTAATGAACACTAAGCAATTTATCAACCACTGTATTTGAAGCAAGAAGAAAATTTACAGTAATTTTTAGTAACAGTTTTGCAGTTATTTTTTTGTTACCACAACTCGCACCCCTGAGGATGATTTTGGAAGAAGATTGAAAGTACTTGGGAACATTGAAAAATGAGTAATAAAATCATCTGTCAGTTACAACTCATTTCTTACATCTTTCAATTATAATACGCGAAAAATTATCCATAAGTACGAACGGATTTTATTAAAAATAAGTCGACACAATATTTGTAATTTATTTAATCTGACACACACACACACACACACACACACACACACATTTCATCCCAGGCAAGGCAAGGTGGTTACAGTGAGGGAAGACAGAAAAGAAAAAAAATGGTACAGGGCATGTTGAAGAAAGGACAAAAGAGGTGGAAGTGAAGGACATAGAAGCTGGCAATTGATGTTGCACTTAAACCTTTAGAGATTGTAGTTGTCAGGGAAGCAAATATGGGGAAGCGTGAGAAAAGAAACTGTTGAAGAAATGTTGGTGACATTTGCCAATGTGTATGAAAGGTGAGATGATGATGTAGAAAAACGAAAAATATTGGGTTTTCTGGAAATATTGTGCTGATTTTTAGTAGTTCAACATGTTAAAACATGTTAAATTTATCAACAGACAGAAAATACATTTCTGGTTAGAGCACACTTCAAAATATCTCTTCAGAAAGAAAGTTTTAAAATATTTAATTAAAACTTTTCATCAGCCTCGTTATTAAAGTCAGTAGTTGAATTCTGTTATTTAAAATTAAGTTGACAAATGTGTTTCTACAGGACAGGAGGTTGTGGAGAGCCATGATAGCCCAAGTACTGAAAGAACATGACACCTAGAAGTAGCCTGAAGTTTATATCCTCTTTTTATTGTTGTTAAATTGAATTATGGCAACTTTTTCTTTGCAAAGAAAGTTTCATAAAGAATTTATGATTGAGCAGTTTTGAAAGTATTGATGCCATTAATATTATGGAAGAATTTTTTGCAACTGGCATTCCATTGTAATAATGTTTTGGTAGACTTTAATATCTCTCATAATTATTAGACAAAAGGCTTTCCTGTGGAATTTGTAACCATTTTATCCTTTGTAGATTTTTTTTTTGATAAAAGTTTGGTAAATATCTGCAAAAAGCATTTAAGAAATTATCTTGCATTGTTTATCAATCAAGATGTTTTTTATACTCTTATTTCAGGGCCAAAACATCAGCATTGCGTCAGTAAATGACAAAGAGAATTTTGAAGAAGTAGGCCAAGCTCTGAAGATATGCGATTTCTCCAGTGAAGAGCAAGAGGTAATTTTTTAAACTTTATTTTACTAACTCCAAATATTCACAAAGATGATTCATGACACTAAAAACAAATTAAAAACAAAATCTTTCTGTTAAGCTGAAAGATCAAAGGGACTCTTTTTATTATAGAAAAATATTTTTATTCTTTTAGAAATATGGAAATTTTGCTTAAAAACCTCGTTTTTATGACATCAATAAATTTGTCCTGGAAATTTTAGCGTCTTTTTGTAATAAAAAACACATTGATTTTGAAATTCTTGCAGAAATCAGATAATTATTAAAATCAGATTTTAAAACTTTCAAAACCTATTCACAATTTAGAGAATCTTCAAATTTATACATTTTTTCCTGATAAGGAGGGGAGGGAAAAAGATTCCAATTTGTTTAAATTTGGTTTGAAATACAGCAAGATATTTCGCATATTGAAAATATTAAATTTAATCTATAGGTTTGTAATTAAAACTGAAATAAAAGCTTAGAGATTTTTTAAGTATCTACTTTATTTTGTCTGATATTGGCTTCATTTCTTTCTTAGGAAGAAAAATAAGTGTGAAGAGAGATAATGCTTATCTATTAATGTCATTCTTAATTTTGAAGATTTATATAATTTGTGTGAAAAATATTGGGTTGTCCAGAGTTAATGCTGATTTTTAGTTGTTCATGTTCAAACACACTAGAACACGTCAAATTTATCAATAGATATAAAATTCCTACATTTCTAATTAGAGCACACTTCAAATTATCTCCTGAGAAAGAAATTTTAAAATTACTTAATTTGTGTTCATTTTGCATCCCTATGGAAGATAAGGGGCATTTTAAACTCTTGATACTTTTTTCTTTTATTATCCTAAAAGCAAAAATGCCTTGCAAGCAACAAAAAGATATGTGCTGTGTACTGTGAAGGTGCTTTAGCTGACAGGACTGTATGGAAGTGGTTTGCTAAGTTTAGGGTTGGTGATTGTAACTTTATTGATGAACTCTAAAGCAGACTCATAACTTCAAACTACAGATTACAAGTAAATCAAGACGTTGACAGAAACACTAAATTTATCAAAAATCTACCATCCATTAATACTTAGTGAAGATTGGGTACTTAAATCACTACGATGTTTGAGTACCACATCATCTGAGTTGAAAGAATCTTTTGGATCACATTCTTATCAGTGATTTGCTGCATAAATGCAATGAAATGCAACTTTTTTTTTAAAGCAAATTGTGACGGGTGATGTGAAATGGATCATTTACAACAATGTTCAATAAAAAATATCCTGGGGTAAGCGAAATGAGCCAACTTTAGCCACCCCAAAAACAGGTCCTCGTCTTAAAAAATAATGCTGCATGTCTAGTGGAATTGGAAAAGAATCCTGTACTATGAGCTTCTGTCAAGTAACCAGTCATTTGATTCTGAAAAGTACTGCTCGCAGCTGAATAAATTAAAGGCAGCAATTCAGGAAAAATGCCCAGAATAGATGATCAAGAAAGATGTTTGATAATTCCAGACCTTATGTTTCTTTGATAACCTGGCAAAAATTAATATAGTTTGGCTGGGATGTGTTTACCCCATCGACTATATTCACCAGACATTGCTCCTTCAGATTTTCATTTATTCAGGTCCTTGAAAAATTTCAATGGTAAAAATTTTCATTTTTGGATGAGATAAAAAAAAAAAGCACCTTTGCCAAGAAATCAGACGTTCTGAGAAAACAGAATTGTTAAGTCTAAGGAAGAATGAAGAAATGTTGTGCAACAAAATGGTTCTTTTGTTTTGATTTCCCTAAAAAACCAACATGAACTTTTCAGACAATTCAATAATTTGGAGTCAAGGGGAAAATATTCATTATCAACAGAAAGTCAACATAAAGGGACTAATAATTAAAAAAAAACTTGCCAATTAAATATGAAATGCAACTATTGTTTAAGAGTTTCCACTTGCAAAATATATAATAGATATATATTTTGTTTCACACAACAAAAAGCAAATATTTTATTAAAAAGAAAAAAAAAATGACTCTCCAAGAATCAATACATATCCAATGGATGCAATTATGTTCGCTGTCACTTAGTTAAGGGAGATAACTTAATATCTTTAAGCGTATCACGCGTCGTACATTTTGACTATTAATTTATCTACTTATTAAATCGAGTAAAATGTCACTTATTTAATGTATATTGCATATTTTCTTTTTAATCAAACTCTATTTGTTAAAGAAAAAAAATGAACAAGTAATTTTTCGTT
Organism: Ascarosepion bandense; assembly: GCA_037127315.1. NCBI lineage: Eukaryota > Metazoa > Mollusca > Cephalopoda > Sepiida > Sepiidae > Ascarosepion > Ascarosepion bandense. Next base: position 1,378,968 of record JBBBDQ010001378.1, on the reverse strand, counting down.
TTCTTTGATTCCAAGAGTGATTCAATCTATTTCTTCTGTTGCTATCACAGTAGCAGAAATAGTGGCAAATTAATTTTCTCACTGGAAGAGAAATGTTGCTGCAGAAAGATTTTCTTCATCCAAACAAATCTTTCATCCTCCTTGTCTTTTCATGAAGTCTGGCCATATGTCAAGAACGAGATTTAAATATTTTAAGGCTATTTTCATTTCCACACCAACAACAGGGAAATGATTTTCCTCTCTTAACTCCCTGGTGTCGAGTCTATACAAATTTACTCAATCTACTAAAATGGCAACTAGGTCCCACTCTTTTGCAGTCAAAACAATCAAATGTAACTGCCACTTTTATTCTATCAGCTTCTTTTCTTGCAATTCCCGGCTGTGGAACTCCCTTCCATATACTTGCTTCCTGATAGCTACCATCTCCAAGAGTTTAAATGCAACATCAGTTGCCATCTCTTATCTTCTTGATTCACATCCTTTTCCTTACAAACCCCCCATATCTTGTTTGTCTCCCTTTATGCTCTACTTTCACACAGCTCTCTTCACACCAGTGTTTCTATTCTTCTCTTACCCATTCTACGACACCCACTAACCTGTTCCTCTTTTTGTTCACTCTTTTTTGTAGCCCCCTGTGCACCAGTGGTAGTACTGCCTTGCATGGAGTGAAACAATTATTTAAAAAAAACAAAAAAAAACTGCACTTCTGCCAAGTTTTCAGTTTTTTTCTTCTCTCTCACACAATCTTAATTTAAATGGCCTTCACTGGGTAGTTCTTTAATTATCCAGTTTCTCTTTTGCTACACATAATGTCAGTTTATATCTCTTAAAGAACACACATTTTTTTTAACACTTGACACACAAATATTGAAAGAGTCAATGAATCATAAGTCATGACAGAACTTTAATCAACTTTTTGTAATATTTTGGTGTAAAAAGTTTTTTAAAAATGAAAAGTATTGAAAGATGAAATTAAATTTCAATTTATCATGAATCTAGCCATACACAACTCTTTAGGTAAAATAGTTTTTACTGTATAATGTCTCTACACTTTCTCAGAAGAATGTGTTTATACATAACTTTGCTGTTACTGCCTAGAAATGTAACTTATAGGAGTATGATTTACCCAAATGTTCATGCATTCTGGTCTCACTCAACCAGTGTGACATACTAGTAACCAGAGATACCTTATGATTGACAGTACAAAGTAGATTCATACCTTTCCAAAGGCAAGAGAAATATCAGGTAAATATATATATTTTTTTTTTTGTGATGATCTTCATAATTCTGTTAGTAAGCAAAATGAATCAAAAATCAAGTCTCCAGCGAGACTTGAACTTGTTACTGTTTTTCTTTTAATGTGACAGCTACCTTACTGCTTCAGCTGTTGGGTTTACCAGCTGCAGTCATTCAAATATCATAATATAGAAATTCTCTATCTTCGAGTGCTTGATAGACTTTTTTTTCTTTTGTCTCTATACAAAAGCAGTATTAGTAATATTTTTAATTCCTTAAATGAACGATTGTCAATTAGAATACTGCAAAGAAATTAGTTCAAACTCTTTCATTCAATGTAGGGGAAGTAACTCCATTCTCTTTTTGACAAGAGAAGATAACTCATTCCCATTTCTTAGGAGAATTACGAATAAAGAATTATGCAGAAACTATGCCAGTCTAGAAATGCTTGCTCTCATTGAGAAAAACGTTTGATATCATGGAGGCCTGAAACGTTCTATAACCTCCAGAATAGACTTCACTGAGGAAGGATTCTGGTGTGTATTAAATGCATTTAAAACATGTCGTACTCCTTTGACTTAAAAATCCTTCATTTAAAGAATTAACATCTTGACACACACACACAGTGATCATGGGATTTTTTTTTTTTGTTTGTTTTTAAGGAAGTTTGCTAACCCCTACAAACATAAAACTACTGTTCATTAATTTTGCACTTTTGCTTCCTCCCCCCCGAATTTTCCAGCTAAATTAAGATCCTGCTATATATATATATATATATATATATATATATAATGTTTTAGAACATGTACATTATTTTTTAATATATGTCCTCGACAATCATATGTTTGTTTCAACGTTGGACACCCAACGTTGAAACAAATATGATTGTCGAGGACATATATTAAAAAATAATGTACATGTTCTAAAACATAATTTATAATAAATATTCACAGCTCTGTACATCATATATCGAGCACTGTTTTAAATTAATGTTTTGGACAGAAAAAATTCTTTCTTCATTCTGTACCCACTCGGAGATATATATATATATATATACACACACACACACACTTTCATAGGTGCCTAATATAGCAGTCTTAATTATTGTATCTTCGTGTATGTGTGTTGATGATACAGTTATTTATTCATGTCTTAGCGAGTTGACAAAATAAAACTGATAGCTGATTATAAAAATATTCAATTAGTTGTTAACTGGGACAAGAAATGGATGGCAAATTTTAACGCCTCTAAAATGAAACTGTTGTCTTTTAGTCATCATAGAGAATCATTTTCACCTTCCATCAGCATATGGCTAATGCTAACCTCCAGGAGAACAACTTCTTGAGCTTCCTTGGTTTGACATTTTCCACGGATATGAAGTGGAGTAATTATATTGCTGCCACTTCTAGGAAAGTTGGTTCATCTGTCATCCCAGATAACTTTATTTGCCACAATTCATCTTGCCTGTTTGTAAATCTACCATTGATTTGTGCATTGAATATTTGCTGCCATATTTGGTCTGGTGCTTCTGCTGTTTTTTTTTGTTTTTGTTACAAAACAAACAAAATTCTCTAATGCTATCAGTCCTGATCTTGCATCTCTGCATCAGTCTATTTTCTAGAAAATTTTTCATATTTCCTTCTTGGTACATCAGTTGTGGAGCTAAGTTTGAATTCCAGTTGAATTCCTTGCATTCATTAATGCACAAATAACCTTGGGAGAGGTATTAATCTGTCTCTACCCTCCAGTTATGGGTTAAATAATAGAACAGATTGGGTTCTATAGCTTTGGTTGGCAACCAGTCTACTGCAGAAAGCAATGGCAACCTACTGTGAGATAATCTTCTGCCCAGTCACTCATGTCTCTTTCAAGACATAATCGCCCAAAGCATGTATCACACATGGCACTTAACTGACTGATATCAATTGTAGGAATTATTATCAAGCATAGCTAAATTAGTAACTAAGTTAACTTATCATTTTACTGTTAAAATAGCTAAATTTAACCAAAGTTCTATTCTAATCATTTTTCTTGCACTTTTCAGTTGTGAAACTCTAGTTTTCTTTTGTTTTTTGTTTTTTACTTCACTGTCACCTCAGTTCTTTAAAAGTTTTAATTACAATGTCAATCACCATCTGTCTTACTGAATTCTGTTCTTTTGTCACCTCACTAACATCCTATTTTCTTTAACTCTCAGTAACCCCTTGTCTTAGTGATATTTTCACTTTGGTTTGAGGTGAAATGATTAAAAACATTCTTCAGTAAGTATCCCAATCATTGTTTTGTGAACATTACCCAATAAGAATACTAAATTTTTAGTTAACAGTAACTTTATAAGCAGTAGCTATTTTTTTTAAAAAAAGTTTTCAAGCCTATCAAATATTATATTTGGGCTTTGTATCAGTGACTTGCCTCAGTGACCCAAACAGGCCAGAGTTGGGTATATGTTTTGCAAGGGACTGTGGAGATGGCAAATTGGTGAGCGTTGGTCAGATGGAGAATCAGACAGCACTGCGTGGTAAACAGAATTGGTGTCACTTGTAGCTGTTTATATTTACTGTGCTGAGTGCTCATTGGCTGAGTGGTAGCTAGGTTGAGTGCATAAAATGTATGCTCATTTTGAGGGTGTGTCATTATTATTCAAGCCGTCGTTCACATGAGAATAGCGTTTTAGAGATTAAGACAAGACTTGTAAGTTTGGTTTGCCTGTTTGGAATACTTTCCTATGGTTGCTTCCTACCAACACATTTTTTTCCTTTTTGCAACAGGCTCTAAAGAGGTATGGCTTTGTTTACTACAGCACAAAATTAAATGAAGAATGTGACTTCAAGCAAACAGATTGTTACTTCAATCTTCCAAAGGAAATGAATGAGGGTTTGCCTTAAATAATTTGATCTTGATAATAACCTGCTGATGATCTGCTGGTAAATCAGCAATTAGGTTTCTTTAGGCAGGCACTTCAAGATGACAGTATTTCTTAAGATTAGTTGATTTTCGTTTTATCTTTGACTAACTTTTGCATTATTAATGCAAATACAACTGAGTAACAAGTTTGTTAATATTTCAAGTTCTTTCTCTAAGCAGATCCCAACAAAAAAAAAGCAAGCAGTATTTAAACAGAAAAACAATTCTTTGAAACAAATGACAACATTCAAAAGTATTTGGAAAAGATGCATCATAAAAAGGAACTAATAATAGCACTTTTTTCCTTTCATTTCTATTGCTTTTTATTGCGTCTCTCAAATGATTCTTTTATAATTTTCAAATTGTTTAAACAGAAAACAGCAAATAAGCCTCTGGTGAAATTCAAACACTTATTCCTGGGAGTTTGTGCCAATCTCACAGAGTACAACTTTCCCAGCAGATAACATTGTTGTAACCAGTAAGAATAAGAACTGCCAAATTAAGCCATAAATCTTTCCTTTCCCCTCTACAATGTCATGTCTTGCTCATTTTCACATGTGGTATGAAATACCTTTTTCATTTATATATATATATATATATAAATATATTCATATAAATAGGTGTGAGTTTGTGACCCTGGGTTTCATGCTCTTGCAATTGTCAGACAAACTGATTAATTTTTTTTAAAAATTGGCTATATGTAGGACTGCGTATATTGGTGTATTTTGTGGAAGAGGGAGGAAAATTTGATGTGACAAACACAGACAATTACACACTTGTATGCCCATTGATGTACACAGACACACGCGCATCCACCCACCGAGGATCACACAAACATAACTATATATGAAACGTATGGGGCTTGATATATATATATATGTATATGCGTGCCGTTGCATACCAAATACGTATGTATTCATTATATATATATATGTATATGTATATATATATGCAATTTGTTATATATATTATTTATATATTATATGTGCATGGTACTTGTTTGAAAACGTTCAATATATGATAGAGCTGACCTATTCATATAGATAGGTGTTAGTTTGTGACACTTTTGCACCCCCATTTTTAATTTCACCCCTCAGATTCTTCTATGTACAATGCCCCTTCAGAATGTAAGTGATCATGGCCTACCACATCTCCCTATCTCTAGTGGCTTTTAGCATGCCTTCTCCTGTTACCCCACCCAAACCCTGCTCTGCCATCAACCTACTCAAGCCCATCAAGTATGTTAAGTGTTGCTTTCGCCTTTCACTGTCTAACCTGTGAGTATCAGGTTTTCTAAGCCCTCTTTCCTCATTACATGTCCCAGGAATTTCAGCTGTCTTTTTCTGATGTTAAGTATTAGGTTCATCTTCTCCAAAACCTCATCATTGCTCACATGTTTGGTCCATGGTAACCTCAGCATCCTTCTGTAGAACCACATTTCAGTTGATTCAAGTGTCTCCTTCTGTGAGGACATTGTCCAGTATTTACTGCCATATTTAAAAATTGACATCACCTACCATTCCGGTACTCTATTTATTGTTTCTAACAAAATTTTCTTGTCTCTCAATACTCTACTGAGCCTTTGAAATGCACCCTTGGCCATGCCAATTTGCCTTCAGATCTCAGTGTTGCACTGTCTTCTGTTAGAAGACTTCTTAGGTATTTAAATTTCTCTACCTGCTTGATTTTAATATCCCCGACCTCTAATTGGCATTTTGGGTGCCTCTCTTTACTGATGACCACGCATTCAGTTTTCTTGTAGTTTATTTCTAGTCCTTTCTTTCCACTTCTGTAGGAGGTTCTGTAGTTTCCTTTCTGTTTCTGCTATCAGCACTGTATTATCCGCATATCTTATATTGTTAAGATTCTGGCCACCAATGATAAATCCTTTTTTTTTTTCTTTTTAATCGTGTCACTCCAAGCAAGGCATTTTACTGCCACTGTTGTGCAGGGGGTTACATAAGAGGAATGTTATGAAGAGTGAGAGGTTGCAGGGGGTATCAGGAAGAGAGTATGAGAGGAAAGAGTGTACTGATGAGTGGGGTGGATGTAGAAAAGCATGAGAGAGAGAGGATGTAAGTTAGTGAGACAGGAAATGACTATTGACTTTACATTTAAATTCTTGGAGATTGTAACTGCCAGGAAAGAAAGTATCCTGGCATGACTTCTAGGGCTGTCAGAATTTTCTCGCTGTACAAGTTGAATAGATCTGTTGAAAAGACACATCCTTGTCTTACACGTCTATCTTTGTATATTTGCTGAAATCACTTCCTGTTCATATGCAGGTGGTTTGCTGCCTGTAGAGATTCTTGATTACTCTGTCTTTCCCAAATATGTCTAAGTTGCTGAGCATTTCTATCAGGTTTTATTGACACGCATTGTTAAACAACCTTTACATAGTCTATGAAACACAGGTATGTGTCCTTCATTTGTATTGGCCTTACTGATAACATTCTAAGCATGATGAAACTTCACTTATTGCTATTCTATAATTATTAGACAAACAGCACAGATTAGAAATGAACCAAAAAGCAACAGAAATAAGATGAAAGGAAAAATACTTATCAGGAATTAATAAAAATTTTGAATTTAAGATATTCAAATAAAATTTAATAGTTTTTGTGGAATAAAAAACATTTTGCAAAATTAATCATGTCAAAATTCTAATTATTAACCATTTCTCGATGGTTGGGTTAATTTTGCATTCTTCATTTTTCTTTTTCTTCCCCAGTCTCTGTTTGCCATTGTTGCTGCCGTTCTTCACCTAGGAAACATAACTCATATTGAAGATCAAGGAGTCGCAAAACTTTCTCACAATGGACATGAAACGTATGTGGCAGAAGTAAGTAATATAGATATTTTTTAATTTTCTCATTATTGACATGTCTGAAAACACATTTATTGCTTTCAAATCTGTTCTACTAAAGTTATATTTTTCAAATTTTTTCTTCCCAATATGAGTAAATACGTTCACTTATTGCCTGGTTCCCGCTTCTTCCTTGTCTATTGAACAAGTGTAGATGTCTGTCCTTGGTTTCCTGTTTAGGATTGGGTGTCCAGTTTCTAAGTCTTCTCATCCTTTTTCTCCTAGAAATCTTAATAGCATTATCACCTTGGTTGGTGAGAAATGAAAAGCAAAAATACCATTTCTGACTATAAAATAACTATTCACTGTCTCAGCTTGTAACAGTGCTTTCATTCATTCAAAAATTTCAAACTTTATTAAAAGAATGAATTTTACTATATAATGTGCCAAAAACTCACTTCTTACTAAATATTACTAATCATTGTTTGTTTTGTTTTTCAGCTTTTGGGTTGTCCAAAAGAGCAATTGATTACAGCTTTAGAAAATCGAACAATTGACGTGAGACAAGAAAAGGTAACACTATCCAGAACCTTAACGTTTTCCTTCTCTAATATTCTTGCTTTATGGATTAATGCAACTTTATTGACCATTATAATTGCATAAATGTATAATTCGTCTATATTTTCCTACATTTAAAACTTTGTCTATTGAGGGAATGTTCCCTATGATGCACAAATAAAATATTTGTATGTAGGCCATAAAACTACCACCCTCTTTCATAGATTAACTTGACACCTGTTTGGTCTAAGTGCTATTTATTCTAATGTTAATATTGCCTACTAGATATTTATATTTCTAGTGACCTGTACCAAACACCAATTAAGAAAGCATGACAACATTAAGTATTACAAAAAGGTTGAGTCTTTTGAAACTTTAAAATAAAGATTTTTGAATCTATTTAACTGATCCAGTCCATTAGAGAATTTTGTCACATAATGTTTTGTTGTTAGAATGAAAAGAAAAATATCAATCTACTAAAAGTCTGAGGATAATTCTAGCTTTGTCAGAAAACCAGGTTAATATCTCTATCCTTGGGAGCCAACCTTTCCAGTTGTAACAAAAACTTTCACAGTTGGTTGCTAAGCATAAAGGTCATGCTACAGACATTACAATTACACGCAACGTGGACCAACTTTAATAATAACGGGCCACAACAAAAGAAACCTGATATTAAGATATATATACACATGCATGCACACACACACACATATATATATATATATATATATATATATATATATAAAAAACAAATTCCGATATTCAAATTTGCTGAATGGCCATTTCTCTTGCATTATCAGCAACAAATTTATTACAAAACTTCAAGTAACAAAATGAACAAAGATATTTTACTGGCAGAAGTTAAAAAAATTTTTTTTCATCACGGAAAATAAAGTGGCGGGAGGGGGGGGTTAATAAGAAAGCAGACAGAAATCTGTCTATATTTTTAGATTTTTTGAAAACACCTACTTCCTAATAGAGTTGAGTTAAAGGTTAAAATTTAGCCTTGTCTGGTCAAAAGAAATGGAAGGGGGAAAAATAAAAGAAAAAGGAAGAAAGTAAAAGGGAGAGGGGGTGGTTGTCAGGGAAGTAAGAAAAGAAAAGAGAAAATATCTGTTTTCACAGAAACAAGGGAAGTTGTATCAATTGTGTTGAAAAATAAAACAGCAGTTTTTGGTTTAAATAAATGGGATAAATATTATAGAAAAAAATTAGGAAAATTTGACATACAATTTAAATTTAAATATTTAAACTAAAATTAAAAAAATTAAAATTAAGAAAATTAATAAAAATTAATGAAACATAAAAATAAAATTAAAATAAAAAAGATTTTAACTTAAGGGGCATATCAATTCAACTAGTGTACCACTGTACACACACACATATATATACAAAAAAAAACACACCCTCAAACCCAACCACACATATACTTATATATGCACACATACACATTCATGAACATAAATTACTTAAAAAGCTAAATGATATTTGTAATTTATGAGTTAAATTCCATTAAATTATATTTGAAGACTTAAAGAAACTAAAGGCGGTTTAGTACGAAAGGAATGAAAAGTTTTATTACATTTATTGTATTTATTGTAAGGGCCCTGGTGAAAGGATCATCACAAAACCAACAAAAATAATAAAACCAAAAAAAAAAAAAATAGGGAGTAAAATTATTCTTACTTGTTAAATGGTAGATGCTAAGATGAGAAGGAATTTATAAGGCAGGGAAGAGTCATTGGTAGTGGGGTTCAAATTTACTAGTTAAAAATTAATTTATATATATATATATATATATATATATTTCCTTTTGGATTAAAGTTATCTCTCTCTCTCTCTCTCTCTCTCTATATATATATATATATATATATATATATATATATGTGGGGCATTGTGGATAATCTTTCTAACAGTTATTTTGGCAAGAGTGACTTGATTATTTATTCGAGTAAGTCTATTAGATTTATTTGTTTATTTTTGGATGATTATTTATTTGGATTTGTTATTTATTTTTTATTACCACTGACATGTATATATAAATAGCTGAGGAAAAACTCAACACATGTGGCCTGATGATTGCACTTAGCATGAAACAGTCTGTCACCTCTGAGTGTTGACTTCAATGTTCACTCTTTTTTTTATATATATATATATATATATATATATATACACACACACATACACACTGTAAATCTAACCTCCTCATCCCAACTTTTTCTCTCCCATGATTCTTTTTGTCTGGATAAATCTAATCCATTCATTGTTGTATGAATTTGGTCTGATGAGTGGTCTGTAAGAACTCTGCAAAATAAGCTATTACCAATAGATTTATAAAAACATCCAACTTATTTTCATTATATATATATATATATATATATATATATATATATATATGTGTGTGTGTCTTCATTTTATTTTTCCACATTGTTGTAGGTTAGAAAGCAGCTTGGTACATTTTTACTGCTCTGGAGTCAGCCATCAAGAGTTTATAAATTGTCTACCAAAGTGCAAATGACACAGAGCTGTCATTGGCTCATGTATTGACCAGTCAGAAAACTCGTTACATGCTGGTTACAACAATATCATTAAAGAGACTATAGTGGCCTCAGTTATGTCAGTTACAAGGCCACTTCCAAACATAGCTGACAATCCCCGTATTTAAAGATATCATTAGGTTGAAAGAATAAGTGTTTTGTTTGTAAAATATATGGAATTTTATTAACTGAACAGAAAAACGAATTGGTAAGAAGTAAAATGTTCAAATAGAAAATGTACACAGTTAAATGTTCCAGAGAAATAGTAAAAAAGAGTTAAATGAATCTAGAGCTTATAGTTGATAATAGCAGAATGTGTGTATGTAGAAAGATTAGCAGGTTACTTATAAAGTGTTTCTTTCCTTTTTTTTTTTATTTTTTTTTTTTATGGCTGGTTAGAAAGTGAAAAAGAAGGTAAAGCATTGAAGGAAAATGGTACTTATCAAACGTTAATTTTTAGGAGTCAGTTGAAGACGTCTTGTTGTTGTTTCTTTGACATTGAGTGAGTGAGTGAAGTGTATGTCAGCGAGACATGACATGTTCAGTGTCTTGAAATTTCTTCTTTACATTGTGACGAAGTCTTTATCAGATTCCTGTTCCCATCAGACTGTCTTTGGCCGGTCAAGAGATGTGGATAAGTACTTAGATCAGGTCACATGATCAGCTCGAACTGCATACCCATTTTTTAAGTGTTAGGTAAATTTGACCGGGTTCATAGTTCAATTTTCTATTTCCTATCCAATCAGAATCAAGAATCTTAATTTTCACACTGGCTTGTGAAATTTGCCTGGGTCTGGTTTTTCCAAAATGTTATCAGTAATTCTGTCCGATTTTGTGGGTGCGCAATTTTACATTTTGCTTTTCAGTAAATTATTGGATGATATAGAATTTGTATCCTATAAGACCTTTGGATTGGCCATTTCATTTCTTTTTGTAAAAGGAGACATTAGAGGTGAAAGCTAATCATATTTTAAGATTTGTCTTTATTTCAAATCTGCACTGCTTGGCTAACAATTTGAAAATAACAAATAAGATTAAAGAAATACTAATTAAAAGAAAAAGATAATTAATAATGCTTTTTTGCTAATTTTGAATCCTTTTTTATCAACTGGTAACTGAATTTAATCTTCACAACAGTTTTATTTGTGAAGGTTCGGTTCCTGTTCAGTATTGGTCTTGGATGGGCAGCACTTGAAAAGAATAAATCTCTTGTAACATCCTTTCATGCATAAAAATTTTATTCCCTGCCAAATACATGTTCTTATGTCAAACACAAAAACTTAGTATGAATAGCAAATCATAATAGGTGCTAAATTTTGGAAAAGACAAGGATTTTGCATGACAAAAAGAGAATTCAAAAAGTCAGTAAAACACCTTTTGGGAAAAAATTAGGCTCATAAGCCACCCCACTTCAGGTTGTTACTAGAGCTTGAAACCACATCTCTCATTTGTCAGTATATATGAAAAATAGTTTTCCATAAACTGGAAATGGAGCCTTTACAGTTTGGGCAATTTTTAACTGCTGAAACAAAAAACATCTAAAAGTGTTTATTTTAACATTTTTTTTATTCAAACTCTCTGGCCCTCAAAAACAAATAAATGACCATGATGATTAAATATTTATTTAGTGTCAATATTTTTAAAGTAGTAAAAATAAAATTTTTTATATATGTTCCCTACAAAAAGCAAAAATTTACCATACATGCACACAGTCTCCCTGATTTCTGACTTTGAGTGAAACCTTAAAGCAAAAACTTTCTAGAATTGCATCATGCAATTCCTACCAGCAATTCTTGAGCAATAAAAACTCTTCTTGAAGCTGGTCTGACCCCCACCAATCAGCCTCTTAATGAAGAGTAAAACTCTTTAATTTATAGGGTCACTTCAAATGAAGCTCATAACTCCTTGAACATTGTGGCAGTAGAAATGTTATAAGGGACAACTCAAATCTACCATCATATTTTGCCACTTTTCAAGATCTTCACATGTTTATTTCCTCCTGAGTAGTAGCGGTGGTTCCAAATAAGATAGATTTTACCTTTGACTTGAATTTTTCTTCATGTGACAAAGAGTTAAAAAAAGATTAATGAAATCTTTCATCTTGAAATTCTCTTATTATTCCTCACGTTAAGATTCCTTATTGAAAAATTTGCCTGACGATTTTCACTTCTGTCCAAAGAAATTAAACTAATGAGTAACTGACTTTCAAATATAAATTATTGTGATTCTCAAAGAACTTCATTTTGTAAGTCTTCTTCACCATTTCCCAATTAAAAGCTGTAGCATTTCATGCAAGCTACACATAGAATTTACAAGAGGTTTTCTCTTCCCTTCTTTCTTTCAGTATTTGGACAATATAAGTAACAGATGAGGATTTTATTACCAGATGTGCATTTGATGACTAAAATGAAATAAACCTCTTTCCTATTCCGATTTCATCTCAAAGAAAAACCCATTTTATTTTCTTCTGCCATTCCTTTTATATTAACTCCTAAATACCTGTTCTATAATTCCTCGACTCTTCTGTTTAGCTGTATCCAAAAAATAAGAATCTGACTTTAAGCTTGAGTATTTCACCAGTTTTTATTTTATATTGAAAGTTTTTTTTGTCTTTTAGATGAAAACTCCTTTGAATTCTGAACAAGCAATTTATGTGCGGGATGCCCTTGCCAAGGGAATTTACGATCGACTATTTACCTGGATTGTAAAGAAAATTAATGCATCTCTTGCAACACCGGTAAGAATTCTTTTTCTTTTTAACCCTAATTATCTTTTACTGCAAAGTATTTTATTAACTAGAAGTTTATATGCAGAACTTCTTGATTTCTTTTAAATAATTTATCCTCCTTTCATCAGATTATTCTTTGAAAGACAGTTGGCTTTAATTTCTATAATAGCAGAGAAGCTATGGTAGAACAGTTTATTCTCCCATTATTATATCTATGATGTAATAACTGCAATTCATGAACAGAAAGGAATGACATACTTTGTTCTCAGACTTTCATACCATCAAGACATTCACAAAACTGTAAACACATATTTACACAGTAGCAGTATAGCCTGTGTTGCTCGGGTGTAATGAAAGCTTTAAAACTAATACATGGTCCTGGAGCTCAGACTCTTTGGAAGTTGGCACAAAAGACTAAAAAGCAATAGTTGTTTCTAGTTAAAGTGAAACCATAGACTGAAAGAAAAATAAATAGATGTAAGTCAAATTTTGATTTCCTGGTATCGATATCAAATAAGTTTTTTTGTCGTAAACTGAATTTTGAAGGCTAAATAAGTCCTCTGAGTAAATGGTATCATGGCTGAGACTAAGAACTACAATTATACCTACTTAGAGCCAAACCTGAAGCAAATAGACATACAGGCCATACAGGCAGATAAACAGACACACATAGAAACATCTTGCCTTTTATATATATATATATATATATATATATATATATAATCAATTTTCTGCACTATTGTAAGAACTGCAACCTTGAAACTTCTGAATATTGTTTCTTATATCTTTGTCTATGAGTTTATCAAATTTGATAAAAATCGGACCACTCCTTCTATAACCCGATTTTTTTTGGAGTTTCGATATTTATTGGGGGTACCTCGACACAAAACTTAGCTAAGAACACTTGCAGATGCTTATAGTACAACTGTGTAAATTTTCAAGAAAATCGGTTCAGCCATTTCAGAGTCTATAGGTAACGGACACACACACAGTTCCATTTATAAATAAGTTTAGATGTTCCATGCAGAGAATAATATATCATATATCTCTACACAGTGATTAGAATGTAAGGAGCAAAGGTCTTACATCTCGTATGGAAATACTTTTGTGTCTGAAGAGCCATGTTTAGGACTCCAGATTCAATCAGATCAGATTCATCTATGTTCCAGGCAAGGACATATTTCATAAAGAGAAACATTCTTTAATTTCCCTAAATTGAGGACTGTGTAGCTGCCACCAGGCACTTTAGGGAAAGATCCAGTTTCTTGTTGCTACCAAACCCTAATGTAAAATCAGCAGGTTCATTTTCTTGCCAAAGCCAGCCCTGTATTCAATGACTCGCGGCCTTGTCAACCACTTAGGACAATGTCGCCAGAAAATATAGTTCCTTATGTTTTAGGACAACTTAAAACAATTATGAGGTCTAAATGAAAAGTATGAGACAGAAATAGTAAAGTTAAAATACGTAAGTAAAAATATAACAAGCTGTGTTTGGGGCAACCTTTTCTAGAATCTAGGATTTTTGGTCTCTGTGTAAGAAATAAAAACCTCCTTAAGAGGTCAAACGTAAATTAGTTATCTCCAGTGGCAGCACATTCGTTTTTAGCTCTGTTAGGCAGTAACTATCTCAACTGCCATAGACCACACGAGGTGCCAATGAGTTTTCACTGTAATTGTCATTGCCACATGAAACGTGTGAGAGAACTGACAGCCACCCAAGTACTGTAAAGGAAATAAAATCTTTTACAATATATACACACAGTTGTCAGTTCCCTCATGTATGTTTCATGTGGCAATGGCAATTACAGTGATGATGGGATGAATGTGGCTGGCAATGTTCTTTAAGTGTGGCCACTTCATAGCAGTTTCAGGTGTTGGGATGTAGGAACATTCTGCAGGAATTAATTCTCTAGAGTATGCATTTGAGATAGGAAATTTTATTTTGACTCGTATCCCCTGAACCACCAGGGTGTTGAGTTTTTTTACAGCCAATGACTTTGTCTTTTGCCATCATAGTTGTCAATTGAAGATTCACTGGCTGGCATTTCCTAGCTAATTTGCTCCTTGAACCATATAACATTTCCAACATGTCTGACAAGACAAAGGTAGTATTGAACAGAGCATAGGTCAGGTGTTCTTTTTGTGGATCTGACTTGTGAACAGCCATACTGGTACGATCATAGAGGATATAAGTTGGGTATTGGTTCTCATGCTTTTCACTCCACTGCAAGCTACTTCACTGCAATCCTTATTTGTTCCTTGTGATTCTGTCATCGCAGGGATTTGTATGCAACCTGATGCCTCCTTTGCCTTGACATCCAAGGTTTGATTCATATGAAGGCAGGTGGGATGTCGCTTTTTACAGTGTTGACACGCACCGTTTAGGACATGTGCCCTTTACACAAGCGTGCAAAGCAGAGCTTGTTGTCCTTGAGGAATCTTTTTCTCTGACACTCTCCTTGTTGGAGAAAGTCTTACATTCTGACAGTCTGGCCCTTTTGTCGACAGAAATGACGGGATTCTGAAGAAATTCTCTTCTCTGGCTGGGCATCTGCTAAAAGAACTCTGGCACCAAAACCCTTAGTGTCGGTCTTTGCATTTCTTTCTGGAGCACGTTGAGGGAAATCTAAGGAGATGGTAGGGTCACACAAGATTTTGCTTCTTTAGTAAGGAAGTCTGCAAAATCTGAGAAGCAGTGATACCTTCCAGAGGTAGTCCTAGCTTTTGCGGCTGTCCGTCCCCAGTGATTTGAAATCCACTCAGGTAACTTCATTAGTAGTTCATTAGATTTCCCAATAATCATTTTGGATAGACAACTCATAGTTATCTACCATGGCAACTTTGCATTGTAGTAGAAAATCCGAGAGTTTGCATCGTCCCTTGAAACCCTTGTTGGGAATTTTTGGCCAGGAGTTGAGCTTACTGCGGAAGACCACTGCAATAACAAATGGGCATCCATACCAGTCCGCAAGTACCTCTGTCGCTATATTATAAGCATTTTCAGTCCTCAATAGAAAGTATCCCTTTACAGCCTCACGAGCAGCACCCCCCCTCCCAGATATGGCTTGAGATAGTTTCTTCTGAGATGGAACATCTTTGGAAGGATACTCACAAGATGATTCTGGGGGTGCTATTGGGAGCTAACCTACAGAGTGATGACATGCAAGATCCGTTTAAATTTGCAACCACATATCAAAGAAACTAGCAACTTACACAAAAATATCCCCACTGAAGTGAGCTTCACCTTTCGGTCCTCCATTCAAAAGAAAAGCTTGCAGCCTGTAGATGTAGCAAGCCTACTGGAATCGGACTTCAGAGAAAGGGGAAGTGAGAAGCCAGTTTCCCAGGGGGACCTTTGTTTCATGGAAATAGTTGAAGAGGCCGTACATCAACAAGATCTGCATTTCCTATGGTGACCTGGAGACGACTTAAATGAAGAACCCAGGGAGTACCGGATAAAGGTACGCATCTTCAGAGCAGTCTCTTCTCCAGGATGTGTGATCTTTGCCTTGAAATTTTTTGCTAAGAACCATATGAACTTTGGATTAGAAGCCTCACGATTCACCTCTAATGACCTTTACATGGATGATGACCTTACAGGTGTCCCAAATATTGAGTCTGAAACTGGACTAATTCAGTATGCTCAAGCCATATGTGCAAAGGCGAACTTATGACTCCACAATGACAGGCAAATCATTGAATCAATCCCAGGGTCAGAGAGAGCCAAGGACCTAGTAGATCTTCTTGACCTATCATTGGAAAACTTACCCATCAAGAGAGCCTTGGGATTGAAGTGGTGCATAGTCAGACTGATTTCAATTTTGGCTAGTGATACAAGATCAACCCGCAACACAGAGAGACGGCGGCCTTTGTATTCGATCCACTAGGGATGGTGGCACCCTTCCTCCTAAAGAGAAAAGATTCCTCGAAGTCAGCAGAACAGCTTGTGGTTGGAATGATTATCTCCCAAAGGAAATTGTTACTCGGTGAGATAATTGGAGATCATAATTATCTAGGCTTTCCTCACTAAGAGTGCCTAGGTGCTACAAACCCAAGGATTTTGGAGACATCACAGAGATGCAGCTACACCACTTCTCTGATGCCAGCACTACAGGGTATGGCCAGTGCACATACTTAAAGGAGATAAACAGTGAGGGTCGAGTGCATTCGTTTTTGGTACTGTTAGGGGGTAACTATCTCAACTGCCATAGACCACACGAGGTGCCAACGAGTTTTCACTGTAATTGTCATTGCCACATGAAACGTGTGAGAGAACTGACAGCCGCCCAAGTACTGTAAAGGAAATAAAACCTTTTACAATGTATACGCACAGTTGTCAGTTCTCTCATGCATGTTTTATATGGCAATGGCAATTATAGACTGAGCCAGAGGTTCTTTCTATATCTGGGAAAGATATATTCCCAAAGGAAAATAAATACCATGGACTTGTAAGCTGGCACCATGGACTTTAAAGTGAGGCATATTTTATAAACTGGGCTGCTGTAAAGAAACTGACTGGCCACTCTCATCACTAAACGGCCCTCACATGACCCATGTGAGGGCTGCTTATCTCCACCAAAGGGAAATAATCACCTTCCTCTACTTCAACTAAGTTCAAACATTCTTTCCCTAGGAAGCATACAAAGCCAATCCGAAAAATGTTCTTTGTGTAAAAAAAAAAAAAAAAGTTTCAACGAAAGAAAATCAGATAATTTATGTAAAATGTTGAGTTCTCAGCCTGACCGAGATGCCCTTAAAAAAAAAAAAAAGTGGGGGTGTTACTTGATAAGTTGGGCTGAGCTCTCTCTTTTTCTCTCTGCATCATTTTTATAACAAAAGTGTAGTGAATGCATATTGGTACAGATGCAAATCAGGTAGTGAGACGGCTTGGCATGTATAGATATGGGCCTCTCTATAAGTAGTCAGAGACAAGGTGCCTTGTGGGCATTTAGTTTCTCAAGTTGCAGTAGTTTCCAAGGTAATCTTATTTTAGTTACCTCCCCTCTCTGCCTGTTAACCCTGTAGTTGCTGGGAGAGCAATCAGTTTGTTCTGCCAATCTTAACTCACTCTTTGCTTACATTGCAACTATTTAAAATGTGAATGTAAGTTTTTAATACAATACTGAAGACTTCATCATATTGCTTGATTTTGTCAATTTGACAAATAATCTAAACTTATTTATAAATGGAACTTTGTCTGTGTGTGGGTGTCTGTTACCTATAGACTCCGAAACAGCCGAACTAGTTTTCTTGAAAATTTACACAGTTGTACTATAAGCGTCTGTGAGTGTTCTTAGCTAGGTTTTGTCGAGGTACCCCTGATAAATATGAATAATTGAAAAAAATCGGGTTATAGAAGGAGTGGTCCGATATTAAACAAATTGGATACACTCATAGACAAAGACATAAATGATATTCAGAAGTTTCAAGGTTGCACTTCTTACAATAGTGCAGAAAATTGAATGAATTTGAGCACTCTAGCTATTGGGCGTGTAATATGATATGCGCTAAAAGGACTGCCTTCTTCCACCGAATGCCCCATGGCCCAGGGGCAGAGTCGCTGACTGATGCCAATTCGGTCAAGTTTCGAGCCTGGGTTATATAGCAATCGGAGTCTAACTGTACTGATGAGCTGTGATACAGCGAAACAGATCTGTCTGCGGATGACAATATATATATATATATATATATATATAAAAGGAAGGAGTTTTTGTGTGTGTTTGTTTATCTGTCTGTATGTCCTTTATACAAATCCACAATTTTTATCCGATTCTCACCAAACTTCACAAATGTTTAGTCTGAGCTCCAGGACCAGGGATTAGTTTTAAAGGTTTCATTACACCCGAGCAATGCCAGGCTATACTGCTAGTTAAAAATAATTGAACAGAAAGTATTTCTATTAAAATTCCACTTGTAGTCATCTTGATATTTTTTTTTTTTAGTCAAGAAGATGTACGCTGCTTGGTCTGCTTGACATTTATGGTTTTGAAATCTTTGAGAGCAACGGGTGAGTCAGCTTTTGTCCAATTCATTCTACTAAAGATATTATGTAATAATTTCAGTTCAAAATATAAGAAATAATCTATAAAATCCTCTAAAAAAAAAGTCACATCTTTATATTATAAATGGTTTAGTAATTATGAAACAGTTTAATAAAGTGAATATAACAGATATACAAGAAACTAAAATCAGCATTTAAGAATTGATTGTCTGGTTCAATTCCTACAAAAATGATTTCTTAGAAGTTAATTTTAACTTTGATTTATCTGTTTTAATTCTATTTCATTACCCACAAAAAATTTCCTGAATTTGTCAGCATTAAAGAATTTTTTTTTTTTTTATTCATTTGCTTATTTTTAATCATGCATGTATTGAGGTAAAATAAATGTGGAAGATTTTTAATATATAAATAGAAAGTCATGCTTGGAAATAAAAGGTGCATTGTGTGGGTCTTGTGTGTCAAGTTAGAAATTTACCACCTACCATTCTGTTAAATTTATCAGACTTCATAAAACCAGTTGACAAAGAAATAAAATGGTTAAAAAAAAATAAAACTTCATATCTGATTATGCAAAGTGACAATATTAAAAATTGATTTTTTTTTCTTGTAGATTTGAGCAATTTTGTATTAATTATTGTAATGAAAAATTACAGCAACTCTTTATTGAGTTGACATTGAAATCAGAGCAGGATGAGTATCAAAGGGAGGGAATTGAGGCAAGTAAAAGATTTTTGTTTATTTACTGTCTGTATAAATGCCATTTATATTAACTTCCAAATATCAGAATTAAGATTTATATGAACTACATTTAAGGAAATTTATATCTTTGAGCATCATTTAGAATAAAAATAAAAAGGATATTAACTCAAGTGATTTGCAATGTTGAAATTGATTTATTATGAAAGCATTGACTTTCAGAATTGCTTTTTCATAAACGTGGAAAACCTGCATAAATACAGACACAAAAGAAGCCCTCAAGTTGGGTGGACATGTCTATTAAAACCAGTTATATCTAGGTTTTTCCATTAGCAACAGAACAGCTTGACATGTCCAGATATGAGTATCTCTGCAACTTGTCTAGATTTGGGTCTTTATCAGCCATCTTTTGTCAATAAGAGATGGGAAAACCCACAGTGTGCAGTTGATAAGACTTGGTGGCTTATGAAGTTGTTCCCTTGGCACATTTTGTTCCATTTGTCTGCCTGTTATCTCATAGTCCCTGCAAGAGCAATCAGTTAGGTGTTTATTCCAACCTCAGTACATCCTTGCCATATGTTACTGCCATGCATGTATGTGTATTGATAGATAATAACCAGAACACATGCATTAATTAAGAATAATGCACTGTCATGGCATATATTTATTGAATAATGTGTATGAATGTTAATACATACAAAATAGCAGATTGATGTTCTGTGAATCCAGAACAAAATTGTAGACAATATTACATCCCCCACCTTTTTCCAAAACAAAATTCAGGGTAGACTGTCTGAACAGCTGTAACAAAACAGGGGCTTATTCTGCTCCATGAGGTACTTGATGTGAGGTTATGAGCATATGTTCCTAAGTTCATCTTTGAGAGTGATTGCATCATCATACCACTACAGGTATGCTTTTGGCGATCATTTGGCATGTTTGGGATTGCACACAGGTGGACCCACAAAAGTCACACATTTCTGTGAAGCTGTTTTCAAGACATCTTGTGACATTTGTGGGGCAGGCATCACTGGAATGCTCCTTATGGGTCGCCAGTTTCTTCGCAGCACATACCCATTGACGTTCTTCAGGAGATAGGAGCAGTGACCATCTGCTTGAAATAACAGTCACTGGGTCCCAGCTTCTACACAGTTTTGTACTCTAACTCTTTGACCCTTAGTTTACGAGGGTGGTAGGTCTTCCTTGAGTGCATGTTGGTCAAAATACCTCTTTTGGTTTTGTTGACATTGTTGATCACACTATATATCTGATTCTGATCTTGGTGATTGCTTGTAAATTTGGTTATGAGTAGTGATTGGATTCGTTTACCCATGAGTATTTGTGCAGGATTTTGTGTGGCATTTGAAATTGGAATACAGCACCAGTGCAGCAACATGGTTTTAGGTGGTGATCCTGATTGCTTGGCTTTCTTGAGGTTAATCTTGACAGTTCTTATCTGGTGTTCTATGAAGCCATTTTCCTGTGATCTCATGGTGGGAACCCTATTCATGGTCTCATGGTGGGAACCCTATTCATGGTCTCATGGTGGGAATCCTATTCCTTGATGAATCCATGGTAGAGAAAACTTGAAAAGTGTGTTCCATTATCACTAACTACCTTTGATGGTATGCCAAACTCTGCAAAGACTTGGTACGGGGTGTTTACTATTACACTGCTTGGTGAATGAGCAGGTAGGTGCTTGACTACAGAGTACTTGATGTAATAGTCAACTCTGATAAGAGATTGGTTTTTCATGGAGATCAAAATAGTCTGTGCCAACTACATCCCATGGCTTTGTTGGAATGTTGTGTTGCATAAGTGGCTCTTGCATTTAAGATGGCTGATTAACAGATGCTGCATGACTTTGTGAACTGTTCAATGTCTCTCTTTATGTTTATCCAGTAGACGGTGTCCTTGGCATGGTTGGGTTTTCTCCTGTCCTAAGTGAGCGGTATGAAGTTGTTTAAGGATGTCTTCTTGAAATGCCTGAAGAATGACAATTTGTTGTCCTTTTAGGATGAGACCATCGTCAATTGAGAGCTGGTCTCTTAGACCCCAGAACACTCTAATGTCAGTAGGTAGCTGCTTGATTGTCTTGTTCTATCCCATGATGATGGTATCTCTCAGCAGGTCGAGCAAAGGATCTGCTGTTGTACAGTTTCTTAATTGTTCAATGCAGTCAGTGAAGAAATGAACATTATCAACCCGGGTATCAAGCTCAATAGGGTCCAAATTATCAGTTGATGGGAGGTGTGACAGCCCATCAGCCAAGATGTCGTCAGATCCCGTGTTATAAGTGAGCTTGGATTGTATGAGCATTCATTGTGGACGTGCCAAAGCTGAGGTGGGTGGTTGGTCACTGATCATTGTAAGGGGTTTATGGTTGGTGACAACTTGAAAATTGTGATTTCATTTTAATATATATTTACCAAAATTACACAAAAATATCCTGAAAAAATAAAGAGTAAATTTATTCAATAAAATTGCCTTTGGCTTTAACCACGACCTTCATTCAATTTCGGAATCTCCTGGAACCCTTTTAGACAGTTTCCTTGTTTAAGTTGGTGAATGCTGTTGTAATCCTTACCCTCAGTTTATCTTAGGTGTTACAAGGAGTTTTGCTCTCTCACTCAACTGCTCCCCACACACATAATAATCAAGGGGGTTGGAGTCTGGGGAGTTAGATAGCTAGTTGAAAAGAGTGATGGGGTTGTAAAAATTGCTAGACAGCCATGATTGGGTTCTCCTGTTTGTGTGGCATGATGCAGAGACCCTTTTGCCAGACATATAGGGTCTTTCAGCAGCCATTCTCTTGGCTTAGGGCAGCACTATATCTTCAAGGCACTTGATGTAGGCTCCCTGTTGAGTCTGAGGCACTGTAAGAAAATGAAAGGAGGCCTAATGTTGCCATCACTAATGTTCACTCCAAACACCATGATGTTAACTGGATATTTGGTTTTCATTACTCTCTGTACATCTTTTAGGGAATAACCAACATAACCAACAGTTTTTCTGTGTGTTCACCATTTTATCCTGAAAGAAATTTTTCCCATTTGAGAAAAACTAAATCATGTTCAAAAACATTCCTGACAAGGGAACTAATTGTAAAGGGAAGTAACTATATTTATTTTCGGTTTCTTCACACGAAATTTATACAGAATCATTATTGAAATTTATTAAAAAAAAATCTCACTTACGAATAAATTAAAACCTGGTACACTCTGGAATATTTTACACATGCAGTAAAAGTAAATTTACAACTTAAATTTCATAAAATTAAACAAGTAAATATGAGTATTAAACAGTGTATTTTGTTATTTAATGAAAAATTTAGTAGTAAGATTTGCAATAAATTTAATTTAAATGTTTTTTTTTTTTTTTTTTCCAGTGGGAACCTGTCCAGTTTTTCAATAACAAAGTAATCTGTGATTTGGTTGAAGGTAAACCTATCGGAATTATAGCTATTATGGTTAGTAATTTTATTTCTGACTATTCTTTCGATTTATCTTTTTTTACTCTATATGACTGCTTCACTTTGTTCACTTTGCTGCTACATGCTACATATGGGGTGTAGTGAGTGAAAAATAACTCCCTTTACCCACTCTCTTCAAATTCGAAGGACTAAGAGGAAAAGACAAAAAAATTTGAGTCTGAGAAATTTTTGTGGGGGGGGGGGCATGAAAACCTTGTCTTCACAGAAATTGGCTGTTAAGTCAAGAAAAAAAGAAAGTAGTGAGCATATGCAAAATTTTCTTCTTGATATAAAATGAGGGGAAAAAATGAATAACAGTGTCTGAAGTAATGTGAAAGATTTAATTTCTGTTCACTGCGTCCAGCATTGAAATTTTTGCTAGTGTAAAATTCCTCACCAATTACGTTATCAGCTTTTAATAAAAGAATTTTCAACAATCCAAGAAAGCTAATTATTTCAAACTATTTCTCTTCATCTACTTTTAAACATATGCAACCATATATCACTTTTGTGAGTAAAGAACTTATCTTTTTGTTTTGAACATTTTTTAATATCTTGAGTCAAATCATTTAATCTGTTGTATAAACATTTCCTCTCCATGACAATTTGTTAAAATTATATACTTCAAGAATTCAGGTTATTTTTCTTGGAAAGAGCTACTGACACTACTTCAAGTGAGTAAATTTGTAAGTAAATTCCTTATCTTGTTTTGTTAAAATTACCCATGTGTTTTCTCATTACCATCCTTTATAATTCTTAGTGTGGGTAAATCAGCCGTTCATTTTAACCTCCTCAGCTGCTACCACTATTGAGTTTCATAGTAATTATGGAAAGTGCGAGGTGACAAGCAAAGGTAAAACCCACTATATTCGGTACATTATATTCGCATAACTGAAGTATATTGGGTTAATGACAAGGACACACATGTTTTTTTAATGAAACAAGGAATTTATTTACACATTCGAAGTTTCAGTAGCTTGCTTCAGAACGAGTAATCAAACATTTAAGGGTTTGTAGTTTTGTTGAATTGTCAAGGAGATAAAAATGTTCATATTAACTCATCAGACATGAAATATTCTAAATAGCTTCAAACTGAGAGATTTCGTTTTTCACATAAGTTATACGGTTGTATTCAGCACAAATAAAAAAGATATTTTAAGGTACTTGGGAGTTGAATCAAGTTGTTTGAAATTCTCCTGCTCTCATTAGGGGGGGATAATGTATGTGATTAATTTAACACTGGTGTTATTCAGATGCATAGGACTCTGCCTTTCTTTTCTTTTCTTCTCTGGTTTCTCTCTCTGGCTATTTATATTGTAGTGGATAAGAAATTAAAATCAACCTTCTTCACTTTTACAAAAATTCACAACAATGTGTGAAATCCTGGTTTTCTCAAATAGAAAAAGGATTGATCATGTGCTTAACAACCAGATTTTGCAAGTAGGTGTTAAAATGATTTTTGACCAATGGGAGCAACTTGCACAACTTGAAGACTTAGCAATCCAGTGCAAAATTCAAAAAGACTATATAAATGATCTCGGCATCAGTCAAGAGTCAGAGATGGGTGCAGCAAAAGACACACATCTAAAATGTAACTTCAAGCGACCCGAACATTGTCCTCTTTCTCCTTATCTATTTCAACAATTACAACTAGAACGTTTTGTACGAACTCTACCCTTAACCTCTTGGTAATGTTTCTAATTGAACATTAACTTCTACAACTTGTGTTATTCCTCCTTTTAATAAATTTCTATTTTAGCATGAAAAATATATATTTTATTATTCCACTCATCTACACTAATCCACACTTTCCAACCTGCCAACAACCATTTTTCTGATGAAAACCTTCTGATAAGTCTGATGATAATTCTGCATAAAACTTGTAAGCTGTAGGGAGTTCGATTAAGTCTGACACAAGGCCAAATCAAAGAAATATTAAGCAGCTCTCTACTCTACACTGGTGACTATCGACGTACAAAGAACATGCACCCCTACATATGCAATATCAAACAGGGATTGACATCAGCTCGTTACTTTGTAAGCCGCTCCCTTTTTCTATTGGTCAAAACAAATTTTGCACAGGCTCACAAATTTGAAAACAGAAAAGGGTTATTTTTATTTTGTATTCACCTTCACCACATAACAAAATCTGGTTCCACTCTAAAAACTACCAAATTGAAGCAAATCATTTCAGTAGAAGAAACTAGAATTTTAGATAAAGGTTTAAATTTGAAAATGGATTTTACAATTTTTTTTTTTTTTTTTTTTAGAATTTAATGCCATACACTGTCAAATAGAAACTTTTGGAAATAGTTAAATTATGACCAATATTGTCCTTGTTGCTTGAAGATTTTGTTTTGCCTTCCTCTGAACTTTGTCCTTCTTTTTGAAGGATGAAGAATGTGTCCGGCCTGGAGAACCAACAGATCTGACATTTTTAGACAAATTATCACAGACCCACTCCGCCCATGCTCATTTTATTTCTCACTTATCTGCTGACACTGCCACGAGGAAAACAATCGAAAGGGACGTAAGTAAACATTTTTTATTAATAAACATTGTTTCTTTTAGTTTTATTTGAAATGATACATGAAACCCATTATTCTCTCAAGTGCCACACAATATCACACATTCCGTGATTCCATTTAGTCCATTCTATTTTACTATTCAAATATATTTTAGTTTAATTAAAACGTTTTGTATTGTGTTGTTTCTTTAAATTTCATATGTAATTTGGGTAGAGCAGCCTGGGAAGTTGATCAGTCTTGGAGAAGGAAAATTCTAACTGTCATATAGGAATAATATGTCACTGCCAACACTTTTGTTTGAACACGGATTGCGAGGGAGTAAACACAGTCGACTTAATTCTCAAGGAATTGGTGGTACTGTACTGCTGGGGTCACGTTACATGTAGAAAATATATATTTATAATGATTAGAGAGTGCAGAGTCGGTGAATAATAAGTGTCTGACACATTATTGTTCAAAGGTGTAATTATGTGCGTATCTGTGGTTTTACAAAGTACTTTTAATAAAGTAGAAGTTATAAAACTAATGTCGAGTTTCATTGAACCTAATAAGGTTAAAGGAACTGACAATGTGGTTTTGTTAACCCTCGCAAGGTTACAAAGCAGCCATATCCAAACAGAAAAGTCTACAGAAGTAAATCCAGATCAAACAGAATTTCCTCACACTGGCATATAATCAGTATTTGATTCATGAAATGTCTAAAATGCTATTTATCAGATTTTAGCCTCTATGTAAATTAATCAATCCTTTTTCCTTGTGAATCCACAAAGGTTGCAGGCTCTGACAACCTTCCAGCCATTCCTGCAGCCAAGTTAGTCCTGAATGTAATGTCCTCTATTTCTTTGGGTCTTACTGGCATGGCCAAGAGGGTGACCATATAATCTAGGCAGTGCACAGCTTCCACATATTATCACCCAGGTTTTGCACACTAGAGAGGTAATGCTGATCTCATCTGATGTGTGTACAGCATAAGTTTCAGCAATCAGAGCACTGTCATTATCTTGCAAGATAAATGGATACCTCATATCCTAATATATATATATATATATATATATATATACACACACACACACACACACTAGCAGTATAGCCCGGCATTGCTCAGGTGTAATGAAAGCTTTAAAACTAATCCATGGTCCTGGAGCTCAGACTCAGCCTAAAGAATATTTGTGTGAAGTTTGATGAGAATCCGATAAAAATTGTGGATTTGTATAAAGGACATACAGGCAGAT
This sequence comes from Ascarosepion bandense, assembly GCA_037127315.1. NCBI lineage: Eukaryota > Metazoa > Mollusca > Cephalopoda > Sepiida > Sepiidae > Ascarosepion > Ascarosepion bandense. Next base: position 1,352,270 of record JBBBDQ010001378.1, on the reverse strand, counting down.
AAACAGAAACACACACAAATATCTTATCTTACCTTTTATCGATTTTCTGCACTATTGTAAGAACTGCAACCTTGAAACGTCTGAATATCGTTTCTTATGTCTTTGTCTATGAGTGTATCAAATTTGATTAAAATTGGACCACTCCTTCTATAACCCGATATTTTCGATAATTATCGGGGGTACCTCAACACAAAACCTAGCTTAGAACACTCACAAACGCTTATAGTACAACTGTATAAGTTTTCAAGAAAATCGGTTCAGCCATTTCGGAGTTTATAGGTAACGGAGAGAGACACACACACACACACACACACAGAGACAAAGTTCCATTTATAAATAAGTTTAGATATATGTAATATACTAGTGCTATATATAAATGTCAAGCTGCTCATTTTTTCAGTACCCGAATCTGCTAGGATAGCTAGGCAATTCCTGTTGCAGGTGTGTATTTGTGTGTGTTCAAAAATCGCAGATCCCACCTGTGATTTATACTGCAACTTTACTGAGCAGCCCTTAGTTTCAGTCGACCCATAATCTGTAATGATTAATTGCTGGATAAATGATATCCTCATTTCAGAAGTGCTCTTATCTACCTTTATGGTAATAGATTGGCATTAAGTGTCAGCATTATTCACAACATATCACAAAAACAATACACTGGATTGCTGGCTGGTAAGTTAGGCCATCAGTCCAGTTGGCAAAGAGGTGGGGGTGATACTGACTTGCAGCACCTTTCTCTGACAACTGCAATTGCTTCAAGGACCTAAATCAGCCTGCCTTTATTCCAATAGCCTACCTGGACTGGGTTAATATAAAAAAACAAAAAAAACTATATTCTAATTCTCAACATTAAATTTTCTCCTATGTCTTTTGGCTGAAAAAAATCTCTTATTCATACGGTGAGGGTGACAGTTCATCATACCCAACTAATTAAAATTACTGGACAAATTATTTTCCCAAAATTCAGCTTAAGTTATGTTCTTGTTTGATCCTGAAGTTAAGCCTGGTCAGTACTTAGATGGGTGACCACTTGGGAAACATTGGATGCTGTAAGTAATCTTCTTACAATCTAAAATGTTTCAGCTTAAAATAACCCACAAAGGGTTGACGAGCTGTAAACAACCAAACAAACAAATCAATCCCAACATTCAGTTTCCCATCAATACATGCAATTTCAAATCTCTGCCTATTTTTTAATGTTTGTATGAATTATCTGCCCATTTCATGGACAGTGCAAGACAGGGGGAGGGGTTATTAACTGACAAAGAATAATTCATCATTTTTCCTCAAGAGAGATCTTTGTTCAGTTTTGATCTCTCTCATTTCATCTCGATTCTATCTCCTGGTGATTTCATTTTTTTTAAAAAAGCCAACTTTAAGAAGTTTCAGTCACAAAGACATTGAGATAATTTTCTTTAGATTGATATTTCTTCCTGAATTCCTCGTTTTAATGACATCTAAACACCCAACTTGTTTCTTATCAACATCTTATTTATATATTATTTACATAGTTTGGACTATTGTCTTCATCTTTATTGCCATGTTTACAATGTTTTGGCCGTTGCACACTCCGGCCTTCTTCAGGTGCTAAGAATTTCAAACATCACTGCTATAGCCTGGTATTGAACTTGCAACTCTTTGGGTAAAGTCACTGGAACTAGTCAACGTCTATATCCACTATATCCTTGGCCCAGAATATATAGATGCTGGTTAGTTCCAGTGACCTGACCCAAGGAGTTGTGAGTTCAATACCAGGCTACAGAAGTGGTGAACAAAAACTTAAGAGTTAGATTAAAGGGAGATAACTTGTGACTACCGAAAATTGCAATGAGAATAATATACCCTCAGTGATCATAAAAGGTTTGGGTCGAAATTCCTAGCACCTGAAGAAGGCCAGAGTCTACAATGGCTGAAACCTCATAAAATGGCAACAAAGATGAAGACAATAGTCTTAATAATGTAAACAGTGTAAACTTTCATATTGTCTTTCAAAGTTTTAGTATATCATGCATACGACATGAAATAAAAGTATACATGAATTTTTACTTTTATAGAGTAGGTGGGGGGGGGGCTGCCATCAGTTATCTAATTTGGCCCCACAATTCCTAGCACTGGTCCTGTTTATAACATTTTTTTAAATTTACTATTTCTGATTAGTGATAAATTGTATAAAGCTTAAAAATTCCCCAAAATGTCAGACCAACTAAATGAATAACTTGCATGAACAAAAGTTTTCAGGTTAGTTCTTATTCATTTTTTTTTTCTCGCTTATGATTTAATGAAACTGTTTCTGATCTGCAAGACTGTATGACCCACCAAATAAAAGTAACTGGCAATTCTTTGAATTTAGCATAAAATTTAGGTGTATTCTATAAATACTAATGTATTTTTCTTTCATTGCAGCAATTTCGTTTGATCCACTATGCTGGTGAAGTTACCTACAATGTCCATGGCTTTTTGGATAAAAACAATGATTTATTATATAGAGACTTGAAAGAGGTAAGAATGCATGACCTTCAGTCTGTATTGTTTTCCATTTTTACTATTGTAATACTTCTAATAAATTACAAAATATGTATTTGTGTGAATTGGATGTATAACCCGGATATAAGAGACCCCGATATAAGAGATTTTCTCTGGTCCCAAATTAGAGCCTGTGGTAATTAGAGAATTCTTATCTGGTCCTGACAACTCTTATATCCGGGTTACACTGTATGAACTGAAATCTGACAAGATGAATAGACTCAGTAAAGAACAGGTAAAAAGTGTCTTTCATCTAACAGGTTTCACTTTAACAAGTTTCTTTTTGGAGATTTTTTTTTTTTTTATACAAACAAATGCTTTGTTTTTAAAAAATTCTTAAATTTATAAAAATCCAAAGAGTATGTTGATTGTGGTTGGGTTTCATTCATACACATACTAATGTTACCGACATATAAACACACTTTTTAAAATGTATAATTTTTCACCCCCATGCAAAGCAGTACTGCTACTGGTGTGTAGGGGGTTACATAAGAGGTGAATGATGAGAAAGAGGAACAAGTTACAGGGGGTGTCAGAGAATGGGTAAGAGAAGGATGAAAACACTGGTGTGAAGAGAGCTGCATGAGAGTAGGGTGAAAAGGGAGAAAAAAAAGATACAAGGGGTGACTGGGAAAGGATGGGAATCAAGGAGATAAGAGAAGGCAATTGATATTGCCTTTAACCTTTTGGAGATTATAGCTATTAGGGAAGCAAGTATATGGAAGGGAGTTGTTAGAGTAGAAGTTGCAATTACATTTAATTGGTTTCACTGCAAAAGGAGTGAGACCTAGTTGCCAGTCTAGTAATTCAAGTCCATTCATGCAGAGTGGGGTACCAGGGAGCTAAGCTCATTAGAGCAGAAACTGTAAAAGAATTTGAAGATTCTCCTTTGGATTTTGTCAAACTCAGATCAATAGCAGGAGCACTTGACCAGATGTGACAGCAGTATTCAGTGCATGGGCAGATGGTAGATTTGTATATGTGCAAGATGAATTCACTCTTAATCCATCTGTAGTTTAAATACACTTCACACCTGCATTATTTTTTAATACATACACTTACATTTAACATAAACATCTGCTTTTATTACACATGGAACATGCATATAAACAGGCATAAGTTTTTCTACCTTTTAAAAATGTTTTTCTATTGATTTATTACACATGAAACTGTGGGGAAAACTGAAAACAGCTTACCTCGGAAATGCCAACAAGTCTGTCATGTAAAATCCAGCTGCTCCATGGTAAAAAGAACAAAAATGGCAGTGCCCATGTTTTATGCCAGGTGATCTTGGTCAGTTAACATGAAATCTCATTGTCTCATCATTTGCATGCAAATTATGGTTGGTACTCAACTGTACAAAGCAAGCCGTTTTTTTTTTTTTTTTTTTTTTTTTTTTTTTTAAGAATGGCAGAGCACGTTTTGTTTCTTGTAGACCATGATTGGGTTGTTAGGGAAGAAGAAACGAAAGAGACGACTCTAACCTATATATCTTTTTCCTTTCCTACCACAAAAACATATCTGACCAATGAAATCAAACTTCTGTCAACGTACTGTCTCTTTGAGACTTTTTGTTTTTAAATTTAAAATCATTTATCTTTAACAAGATTCTTAGATTTTTTTCAAGTTCCTACCTGTTCTTTACTTATTATTTGTTTCTCTGTGTGTGTGTGTGTGTGTGTTTTTATATATATATATATATATATATATATACACACACACACACTCTCAACAATAACTTCTTTTCAAGAGTCACCACCTTAAAAGTTGTCTAAAATTCATCTCCTACTATTTGCACAATAGTAGCTGATGAAACCCTTCATAAAATATGCCTGGAGGAACTACGAAAAACACAACAAATAAGAGGATACCCCACTCCACTAATAAACAAGGGTTTCCAACTGGCAGAAGAAATACCATTAGAATCTCTCCGGAATAAAAAAAAAAAAAAAAAAAATGAAAAAAGGAGAAAGCATTCTTGCGTACATCTCCACAACAAAAGCAACCCAGAATTGTTTACAAAGATAAAAAGACACGTCATTACTCAACAAAAATGATAAAACAAAGGCAAGTAAAGTAATTAAAAGGAAACACCAACCCCAAAATTTAAAAAAAACATCAAAATCCGAGCAGCACACAACAAAGGGAATCACAAAATGCAACATAATAAATGAAGGAAACCATTTCAAGTTCAAAAAACATTTACATTCGAAATCAAAACAAATCTGAGCTGCAACTCTAAAAACGTAAGTTATGCTGTAAAATGTGATCGATGTGCAAAAATATGTTGTGGGTGACATAAGATCTGAATAATAGAGTAGCCCTTCACAGAAGTAATATTTAAACTAGCCAATAACAGGAAATTGTACGTTTCCAAATGTTTACATTGCAGTGGAGGTAAATTCAGAGTAATGCCTATCTACGAAAATGCAGATTATGACACTGCCCATGATACAGGAAAAAATATTTATAAAAAAAATACAAGCCTTTCCTCAACAAAACATGAAAAAAACCTCACACACACACACACTTTAAAAAAAAAATTTGCAAACCATTGCAAAAAATAGTATTTCAAAAACAACCAAAAGAACTAGATGACCCGTAGAGTAGAACTGAATCAAAATCGCAGAAAACAATTTTGAAGTATAAAGACAAAATCAAATTTTGCAAGTCAGCGTAAAAAAATTTTTATGGCCAATGAAAGGTGACTGATTTCCAAAACGAAAGAGATTTTAATGTGTAAGAGTGTGTGTGGTGGTGGGGGACAAACACACACGCATATGAACTTTCTGACCTGCTCACCACTTATATATATATATATATATTTTAATTCAGATACTTCAATCCAAGGGAAAAAAGCAGGAAGGTAAATTCCAAAAAACCCGATCCTAATTAATATTAAAAGTTTATTTTAATATTAAAAAATGATACAGGAAGAGAGCTCCATGTAATAAAATATTACAGAGCAAATATATATTAAAAAAGGATTAATTCAAAGATGTTGAATGGCCATTTCGATATGAAGATCCCCACGGGGAACGACATCACCTCAGCAACAGAAAAAAACCTTTCAGAAACTGGAGAAAAATTAGTCTACTTTTCCTTTTTTAAATTAATCCTTTTTTAATATATATATATATATATATATATATATATGATATTTTGACCATCAGAAAAACAAATGGATCCCTATATGTAAAGTCACAAGTTTATTCACCTGAACCAGGTCAACTTTAGACTCTAAGCAAATGTAGCAACACAAATAGCATTATGGACACTTGATGTCATACAAAAAGCAAGTAATATTAAGATTAACAATGAATCTACGCTTTAAACAAAACGTTCACGGCTTCTCACACTTTTTTCTTATATTATGTGTGTGTGGTGGTGAAATAAGAAATTGAAAAGTCTAGTTCATTACATTCACATGTGCAAATACTCTAGGGAAAGATATGAATCCATCTCTTCTCTCCCCAGATATGGGTAAATAGCAGGACAGACTATACGTATAGTCTTAGTTGGCAACCAGTCTAGCAGAAAGAAAAACTTTAAATTTAATCCATCCTGGAGACTGTTGCATGCCATCAGACTATCTTGCCTATGAATCTACACTTCTACTGCCATGGCTGCAGTACATACAATGCTCCAATGACCCTCTGGGTTTATGGAACTCAAGATTAGAATATATTACATCTTTATCTATTTTTTTGAAAAATTCAGTCAACTAAATAGTACATTTACTGGTATTATGTCGGGGAAACTCGGTACAAAAAGCTCACTAGAAGGTCAAAAATGGTGAGCAAGAGCTTAAAATAAATTGTTCTTGTAAAATCTCTTATAGGCACTGTTAAATAAATTTCTCAAAATTGAATTTTTTACCAAATATTTTTGACTAATTCATCACTTGCATCTGTAACAATTAATAGTATCTGTAAAATAATGTAATCAGAATTATAATAATTACTTAGATACTATTTTTTATTAACTGAATAACATACATTAAAAAGAGGTTTCTAAATGATATAAAAAAAATCGCATAATCTTTTCTCCATTGAAAGCAAAACCCAATTATCTCTCTTGTAACCGGTTTCATGTCAAACAACGAAAAAACCTTTCCGATTCCTTTTTTTTTTTTTTTTTTTTTTTTAACCAATTCTCAGCTTTTCCTAAAACAAGGATTAGTTTCTTTAAAAGAATTCGTTTAAAATTCAATTTCTAAATCAGTTTCTTTTCACTTAATATGTTTACGACGAATAGATAGCCTGATTTCAGACAATGTAAGAAAAATGACAAAAAATGCATTCATTATCGTAATTGTACTATTTTAAAAAATGTGCTTCAGTATGGTTAGTAGGCAGAAATGGTCGATACAAATTAGATCATCATCATAAACAAAATTTTTATTCAAATTAAAATAGAACATTAAAACATTATTACAACAAATCGAAACGTGTGCGAAAACATTTTGATTGATTTTTAACCAACAAAGGGAGACAATTGAGAAATTTAAATATAAAACGAGTAGATAAAAGTTTCAGTCAATAAATACGAAGAGATGAATTATCATAAATGGTCATAAAAAAAAATCAATAAATTTTTTGATACTAATAAACTCGTATAAAATATACAGTATATACTGATAATTCTGTGTATTATGAAAAGGAAAACGAGATAAAATATATATATATATATATATATATATTTTTTTTTTTTTTTTTAAGGAAATGAAAAATGACAACTTTCTGAGATGCAACTATTTGATTTTATGATGGCATATATTCTAAATTTACTGCTTTCTTTTCTTTATATCTTAATTTTTCTATTCTGTTTAATGTACTTTCTTGAAGATACGAGAATATAAATACCAGTCTCAGATTGCTGTACTAAATTGCACTTAAATTAAGTGCACAATGAATATCAGTTTGTAATGAAAGAAAAACATGGGTGATGAGATTATACATTTTAAAAAGACAAAATAAAATTTCTAATTTCTCAGAAAGGCAAATTACAATGCCTTTTAAATAAAGAATCTGATTCCAAAGAGTGAACTTTTACAAAATCCATTGTAAAAGGTAGTTGTAATGCTACCTTTCAATTTAAACCTATTCAGCTCTCAGAAACTATAGTAATTGTCAGTTGAATGTGTTAGAAATGGTAACTTTTACTATAATTTTTTTTTAGTCAGTTTATTTTTATAAAATTTTTTCATTCACTTGGTTGATTTTTCAGGTGATGGTTGCAGCTACAAATTCTATCATAGCCCAATGTTTCAATAAAGAAGAACTCAGCAGTAAGAAACGCCCAGAAACGGTAAGTTTTTCATTAACTATTCAACTCAATTTAAGCTTTTACAGAAACTTAAGATGCTTTCATATACAGAAATCTTTTGTGTGTACTTTTTTTCTTCATTATTCTCTGTTGACATAAACTTATCTGTATTTTCATTTTCTCATTAACCTTTAAGGACTGATTGGTCCACATAAAAATAATTCTATAAATATTTCTCTAAAAATGTAAGTACGTCAGAGATAATAGTTCTGATCTTAGATAATTTAGTTGTAGATGATTAAGGCTCTTGTAAAGTTTTTTTTAATGCATTATAGTAGGTACCGCCATTCATTTTTGATATCTAGGTTTTAAATTGAACTTTTAAAAATAGTTTTCTTGAAGCTTTAATTTTCAGCTCTAACTGAAAGCTAAATGATTAAATTTAATATTTCTAGTAAGCAAAATATTCTGGTGTTTTTCAAATAGAAATTACATTGATTAGAATCTCAAATTTTTGAGAGTTTTCAAAAGTTATCACTTTTTTTGTCCCTTTTGACAGCTTGACAAGTTTGTAAACAAAAGATAATTCTCAGTTTTAATAAATCATGCAAAAATAAAATATACATCTGTGACATGTTATTTTTGGAAAATTAACAAATTTACAATTAATCTGATTTGAAACAAGAAGTACTTGTTTATAGTATGAAATTTAGAAGAAAAATATTTCTTAATCATAGAAGTGTGAAGTGAGTGATGACAGCCAAATGTGGTAATAACCTAAATACAGTTGACCAGAATTGACATAATTGTCCAAAGTTTTTTCCAGTAAGTGGAAGTAACTGTAAACATGTGACCTTTTTAATGTAGCACAGAAAATACCATACTTTAATAAAAAAAAACTTCCTATACACCAAAAAAAATAAAAATTTATTTTTAAAATTTTTTGGCTTGAAGATTTATATTACTTTTCAGTTTTTGATTAGGTTATTCAGTGAAGATTATATTTACTAACCACAACAAGGCTTTGAATTTTAAAAATATTTTTTAATTTTATAAATTATAACTAAAAAAAAAATTAATTTCTTCAACTTTGTCCTTGATGTATATATGTTTTTAAAATAATTAAAAGCTTATCTAATTGAATAATATCAATTTTAATTTTATTGCATTGTTTTTTTTTCTTTTTTTTCTTTTTTTCTTTTTTTCTTTTTTTTTCTTTTTTTTCTTTTTTTTCTTTTTTCTTTTTTTTCTTTTTTTTCTTTTTTTTTCTTTTTTTCTTTTTTTCTTTTTTTTTCTTTTTTTTTCTTTTTTTTCTTTTTTTTTCTTTTTTTCTTTTTTTTCTTTTTTTTCTTTTTTTTTTCTTTTTTTTTCTTTTTTTTTCTTTTTTTTCTTTTTTTTCTTTTTTTTTTCTTTTGTTTTATATTTTACTATTCGGAGCAGATTTTTGGAGAAATGGCTGTTTGACAAGAAGTAGATGATTTACATTCCATCAAGGAACCCTACGTTTAACTGACAAAACAAATTTTCAATACAAAATTTAGTTTGTTGAAATTTCATGAATTTATGTGGGGTTGGAGGTAACAGACATGTAGAAAAAATATACCAAGATTTTACAAAAAATAAAGATTTTAAAAAATAATTTTATTCATTTGTATATAAGTCCTGAAAGTTTAATTAAAATTCAGCAATTATTTGATTTTTGCAAAAATTTTCAAATTAATGTATTTTTCACAAAAAAAAAGTTGCATAACATTACATTATCCATATTAAACTCTGGTAAAAATTTAGTCAATTGCTAATGAAAAATATTTTTTACCAAAATTTCAAATGTGTTTAGAAATGAAAAACAGTTCTTTTAAAATAATGAAGAATTACTTTGATCATTTCTCTTATTAACAAACATTTTGACAGGAAAACTTTGTTTATATTCAGTTTGGGGCCTCTTTTTTTTCTTCATGCTTTTTTTTTTTTTTCTTCATGCTTTTTTTTTTCTTCATGCTTTTTTTTTTTTTCATGCTTTGTTTTTTTCCTCTTCATGGTTTTTTTTTCCTCTTCATGGTTTTTTTTTCCTCTTCATGGTTTTTTTTTCCTCTTCATGGTTTTTTTTTTCCTCTTCATGGTTTTTTTTTCCTCTTCATGGTTTTTTTTTTCTCTTCATGGTTTTTTTTTTCTCTTCATGGTTTTTTTTTTTCTCTTCATGGTTTTTTTTTTTCTCTTCATGGTTTTTTTTCCTCTTCATGGTTTTTTTTTTCCTCTTCATGGTTTTTTTTTTCCTCTTCATGGTTTTTTTTTTCCTCTTCATGCTTTGTTTTTTCTCTTCATGCTTTTTTTAATTTTTTTTTATTTAGTGAAGGTACCTACATAGATATTGGTTTTATAGTTCATCTTTTAAATTGATAAATGTAATTTTAACTGTTTTCCTTTTCACCAAAATTACACGAATTGGCAACGTTTAAAATCGTGTATCAAGTTAAATGTACAGTTTATTTTTCCCTCCAAGAAAAGGTGAGAAAGCATCAAAGAAAAACGTCTTAAAAAAGAATAGTCAATTCCAGATGCTAAACAAGGAGGATAATTCCATTATATAAACTTTGAATTTACTCCCCTGTGTCATCTTAAGGATTTAATTATAAAAAAAGATCAGTAATTGTATTCCTGTCCAGTTCTGTAGCAGCAATATTCTGAAGGAAAGTAAAATCCTAGAATTTCAAATATTTTGTTAGACAGGAATAAACAAAATTATCAGCAGTCGTATTCATGTAGATAGAAAAAGAGCCCATGTTTTGACATATTGTCATAGTTGTATATGCAGAACAGAAGGCAGTCTAAATTTGCATTCATCCTAATATGCACGCACACACACACATATATATACACACATAAGTACAATACAATCTTCACCAGAAATGTACAATACATTTATATTCCAATCTGAAAACTGCCTGCCTCGAAGATAAACCTTTGAAATATCTTTTACTTTTGATTTGATAACTAACCATTAGTGTCAAATGAAAATACAGTCCTAAGAGGAAGCCCAGAAATAAAAATTTTAGTTGAAATGTTTCATAAACAAAGGTAAATATATTTTGGAATAATTTTATGGCAATTTATGTGAGAGAAAAAATTTCAAATCAGTTTAATTTAAAAAAAGAATTTGTTATTCTACTTGCCTGAAATCACTTTCTTTTTCCAATATGGCCTGAAATATTTTATGGCAGAAATGCTGCTTGTCAGAAGTTAATATTTTAAATTTTTTATTGTTTTTTTTTTTTCTTCCTCCTTTCAGGCAGCTACACAGTTCAAGATGAGTTTAAATCAATTGATGGAAATTCTAATGTCCAAGGAACCATCTTATGTTCGTTGCATCAAGCCAAACAAATTCCAACGTGCCAGTAAGTAATTTCCAGTGTAAACACTTATATAAATTTTAGTTTTTACCTTATAGCTAAACAATAAGGTGAAAACTGTCTCAAATTTCAAGTTCTTGTCATGCTTCTTTTGCTCACTCAGAAAAAAAACAGTGATGCTCCAATACTATTAATGTATAATGACAAAGGACTAAGGCAAAAAAAACACAAAAATAAAAACACCACTTCACCTGCTCTGCTCATTTAGCAGTGGAGTGATAACATTCTAGAAAGTTCCATTTCATTCTACTGGACAGGTTCACATGCCAACAATTTCCATTGGACAGATCTGGATGCTAGCAATCTCCACAATAGTTCTTTATTTTTCAATTTGTATATCATGTTTAACTGGTGAAATGAATATATTAGATTAGTATTATATAAATATTGGCTATGAAGAACATTTTGTCCCTTCCAAGTTTACTTGCTCTTGAGGGAAATTTGAAAACAAATTAAAACAATTAGTTGTTGTACAAAAAAAATAAATACTCAGTATTATTTTATTTAATATTGTGTGTCCAGTAACTGAGCTCTTGGAACAAGTGTCAGACTAAATGCACATATTTATCATGAAGGCTTGTGCAGAATTAACCACACTTTTGAGAAGTCAAATCTGGAGAACTGGTGCACAGCATGCCACAAGGTCTCCAAACAATCCTCTTTAGTTTTTGAATTAGTTGTTCTTCTCCTAGATTGGATACCACTCAAGGCTATAGAACCCAGTCTGTCATGCTATTTACCTATATCTGGGAGAAGAGAAGTATTCATACCTTTTCCTAAAGGTATTTACATGTAAATGAATATACTGAACTTGACTCTTGGATTCCTTGACCCAAGCTGCCATCCATTACTGAACCATGCACACACACACACACACACACACACACGAGAGATTGTATTTTACTAGGACATTACCTGCAAAATGTGAGAAATAGTTTATGGATTGGCTCTTAAGTCAAGAATTACATTTTAAGTGCATTATTTTTGCAATCTTCCAAAGATCAAAATGTTACACCTCTCAACACTCTCAAGATCAGTCTAGTATTTGCATTGTCTAAAAAGCATTACACACTGTATTTTATGTATGTGGGGTTCCAGAACAACCTGGATTAAAAAGATTTCAATGCGGGATATCCGGTCCACGAAAACACAACACAATGTGAATTGTATAAGAACATGAAAATATTATATTTGGCAACATATCTACAGTATAAACAATTTGTACAATTCTGGGTATCTTTTGTGTGCTAAAAATGTCTTTTGGATTTGAGCAAGTGTTGGTGGAAGATAAAAATGTCTGTTTTGAGTCTTTAATTAAACAGAGTAGTAGCATAAAGTTTCTTTTCTTTTTATGTATCAGTCGCTAAGTAGGTGGAAAAGAAAAGTTTCAAATTGTGTTGGAAAAGAGTGTGAAATAGAATTCTCAAGAGGAGAGAGAGAGTGTCAAATGGAGATTGTAGTAATTGGTAGAATGTGTGTGTAAAACGATGAATCAGTCTACTTAGTAAGTCTGTGTTACTTCTCCTTTCTGGTTGATGAGCGTCGGTAACGGATTTGTTTGTCGGCACTGGTCTATTTGATGTTGGCACCTATCAGACTGTGTATCTGACACTGCACATCTTGGGATTGACTGGTGTGGCTGACTGTCTCGCTGACTGACAGATCAACTGCTTGCTTGAGTGACAGATTGACCGACTGCTGTCTCTCACTGACCCTCTTGACTGACTGACTGTGACCAGTCTGAAGACCTCCTTAAATATTGAATTCTGGTCTTGTGGGAGGATTCCAGAAAAATTTCTGATGTATTTTGAATTTCTTGATTTGTCACCCAATCAGGATCTAGAGTATAGCTTTTCACACTGACTTGTGAAAAAGAAAAGCTTTTAGCTGTTTGGATCCTTTTTTGCAGGTGTGCCATTTTACTTTGGGTTTTTTCCCAAATGTTATAGTCGTTTGAATTTGATTTTGTGGGTGTGTAATTTGTTATCTGGTTGATGGATGATATGGGATTTGTATCTTATATATATGTTGACCATTTGTTTGAATTCACGTTTTAATTTTATGGATATAACATGATAGGGGAGTGTAATCAATTTTCTGGGAAGAAGAGTTATCATTAATTTGATGGCAAATAGTGTTACTAATGCCCTCCTCCACCTCTTCATTATTATTTTCACATTTCAACCATTGGGCCCTCTGGCCACGTTCAGATTTTTTGTTGATTTAATTAAGCCATCAGGGGTACTGAAACTGAGGATTAATTGAAGGATTCAGTTGGAAATCACCTAAGGAATTACAGCCATATGATGAAACATTGGTTTCCATAAGAACACCAAAGTTGAGCAACATCAAGCTTGGTCAGTACCTAGATGGGTGACCACTTCAGAATATCAAATGCTGTAATCATGAAAGTGCAGCTGGTGTAATGAATAATGGCTCAAAATTGTTAATTGGAGCAGAGTTCTAATTCTTGTTGGGTTCATTATATTCTCTTATGTGCAAATACCCTTGAGAAAAGTATAAATCCACTTCTTTATCCCTCAAATATGGGTTAAGTAGTAAGATTTGTATCACTGAAATCGTTAATCCAAAAATTCTTACAATCTAAAAAGTTTCTGGCTTTAAATAACCTGCAAAGAGTTGATATGCCATATAAAATGAATGATCAATAAATCAGAAACACAAAATAAGTTTATTAAAAAAAAGTGGTTTCCTTTTTTAATAATCTTAATTTGGTTGGGTAGGTGAGTCTGTTGCTTAAGTTTTTTTTAAAATCAAGTTTGAGACTAACTTTGATTTCTTTTCTGTATGGTTTTTTTATATTTTGTATTTTATAGAAATTCAGTTTTGTGTTTTCCATGTCTATTTTGGTGTCAAACTTTTTAATCCTGATTCATTTTCTTTTTTTTTCTTTTTTTTTTTCTGTATTTATATTTTGCTTTTAAATTGTTTACAGATTTATTTGATGATCAAATTGTTAGTCACCAAGTCAAATATTTGGGACTGATGGAGAATTTACGGGTACGCAGAGCTGGTTTTGCTTACAGAAGACCTTATGAAGTTTTCTTAAAAAGGTAATTTTAAAAAAAAAAAAAAAAAGCTTAAATTATGTTCCATCCCATTTTAGTCCATGTTTGGTAAATTAAAAAATTGCTCACTTTTGTGATTTTTCAACTCTATATTCAAATTTTTAAAAATAATTTACAAAAGAAACCCTCATTAAATAATTATGAGGTGTTCATAAAATTATCCACTCAGAAAAAATTTAACCAGATAAATAATTTTCATGTTTTTGATCTTATGAATTAAAAAAAAAAAACTCTGAAATTTGAATATTGTTGTGATTGAAATTTATTTCAATTTCCTTTTTATCAAATTTTAAAAATGAAATTGAGATATTAAAGTTAAAATAATCAAATAACAAAAAATTAATGTTTTAATATTAAAATATAAACACTTTAAAATGTCAAACATTGAGTGGAGTCAAATAATTTGTTTTTGTTTAATATTTGTCTAAATATAAAGTACAATTAGATTTTTTTATAATTACATATTCACAATTATTTGCAATTTATTAAATTTATAAATACTCAATGATTTAAAGGTTATTTACAATATTTAAAATATTTCCTTTAAAATCTAAACACCACTCTTCAAAAACAATATCTACTATTGAAATTGCAGCAACACCCTCTGTGGTTTGTAATCCTCTACCCAACTAAATGTCTACTAAAAAAGAAAAACCAAAATCTTTGATTTAATTTACTGCATACAACTTCCAAATTCTAGCCAATTCTTTCAATTCTCTTTCCCAAAGAAGGGAATCTTTTATTTAAGACTTAAAAGCAGCTACAAATCCACTGGTTTCTCTTTCATAAAATATTTATTCTATTTTATTTTCTTTTTCAGATACAAATGCTTATGTCCAACAACATGGCCAACTTTTAAGGGGTCAGCCAAGGAAGGTGTTCGATGCCTTGTCACATATCTTCAATATGAAGATGATGACTATAGACTTGGCAAGTAAGTAAATGTAATCTTTGGTATTTATTTTTGTATTCTTTCCAATCTCAAACTGGAAACATTTGTCTAATGTTTTGAAACTTGTCAACTTTTTCATGTCTAAAAAAATTAATGACACTAATCTTTGTTTATTTTTTTATTTTTATTTATTTATTACTGTAAAGTCCACCTTATACAAAGCCCATGAATCATTCAAGTTAGAGGCAGTCTATGCAGGTAGAAGGGACAATAATGACGAACCCAAGACTTAAATGGGTCAAGATTGTAGTGATTGGGGAGAAACGTCCTCTTGGGAGTTGGTTCCCCAGAGCAGTGGTTTGCAAGAAGTTCTTTGAGAGGAACTTAATTCTCACCAATCAAATACAAAAGGAATATGGGTGGTTTATAGGGAAATTACTATCAATCCATTTCATAGTGGAATTATCACCAATATATTTTATACTAGAATGACCAACAATGCATTTTCTGTAGTTGAAGACATACAATTGCATTCAAAATATATTTAGTTGAAGCCATATAACTGTGTTCAAAAAATTTCAATTAAATTTCAGCATAAAAAGTTGATATGCCATTAAACAACTCAACAAGGACTCAGACATTTTTGGACTCTATTGAGACTGGAAAGTGAGGGATGAGCAGTTCCAACCCAAATATAGCAACAATACTACATTTTAGATCTGATCTGTCTCTTGTAAAGTTTAGATATCATCAGAAGTCTGGTATTTACTAGAGCAGTACAGAGTCGACCATTTTCTGAACTTTCTAAATAACTAAATATTAAAAAAACATTATGGAATTACCTGTTTATAAAGCAAATAGAAGAAGAATTGAAAATGAATAAATTAGCTTGCGGTTAAGTTTCGAAAACTTTGAGTCTTTGTACTTCACTCATTGAAATGAAAGTGTTCTCCAGTTTTACTAGGCCTTTAGTTGGCTGAGGACATATACTATATTCTCAGCCTCTTTGCCAATATAAGAGAAGCCTAATTCCAGGGTCGCCCTGTTGATGGGGCTTCAGAATATGCCAACTGCACCTCTGCAGGGGGTAAAAGTCCCCCAAGGGGTTGGCCGTGGGTGACGACCCGTATTGTCTGGGGACAGGATCCTGGTGGTTGAGCAGGTTGTGACAGAGGTGAATAGTAGTCATGATCTGTAACACGCCACTTTAGCCCTTACCTGGGCTAGACGGGCAGTCGGATTGGGCCTGATCCAATCAATCAGCTGGTCCCAACATTCCCTAGCTCATATATATTTCTTTTTGTCCTGACTACTATCCAATCTACTTTTGCAGAACACTTTCCAACCCTTCATCTAATATGTGCTAGAAGACTGAGGGTCAATTGTGTTAGGAGAAAAAGACTGATGACTCCTGTTATATTATTGAGTAATAAAACCCAGAATTTGGCAGAGAATCAGAATTTTATTCTTGGCACAAGTATCTTGGTATAGTATCCCCGTCTCAGCCAAGGCAAATGGGTTTCCTCCTTGGTTCATTCCCAACCCTAGTTGGAGTTTGTGATGGAGCATTGGACCAATGAAAGTCAAAACCTAATTATGGCTTCTTCCTTTAAAAAAATCTAAAAGGTGTTTATCAGACCTGGATACTGAAACTGACGTAGGCTTATCGAATCACTGGATGAAATTAAATTAGACCAATTGTCTCCTTTTTTGATTGAAAAAGTTATATCAAGTAGGTCAAATCCGAAAAATGTTAAAAAACTTAGAAATGGTAACCTGCTAGTGGAAGTTCAAATGAAAAACACAGATAATTTGCTCAAAATGGATACATTTCACAACATCAAATGCAGAGCGTATCCACACGCTAGATTAAATACTTCAAAAGGCGTTATAAGAAGCAGAGAGCTTTCATTAGCAACACCAGAGGAAATCGAAACAGCATTAAAAAAAACAAGGTGTAAAGGAACATAAGAGAATTACCATCAGACGAAACAATGAAATTATACAGACATACGCATATATACTCACTTTCGATAAACCATCCATACCAAAAGATATCAGGATTGGCTATACAATAGAAAGGGTTGAGCAATTAATACCAGCTCCCCTCCGATGTTTCAAATGTCAAATATTTGGTCATCACAAAGACATTTGCAGAGAACGTCAATTGTGTGGGAAGTGTGGTGAATGTGACCCAAACCACACAGTGAGTGCAAAAATATAAAATGTGCAACCTGCCATGAAGGACATCCTGCCTTTTCAAGGACCTGTGATGTCTACAAGGAAGAAAATGAAATAATGTATGCAAAACACACCAAAACTTTACCTTTCCCAGAAGCTAGAAAAATTGTTGAAAGCTATATGGGAAGAATGACATATGCCAATGTTGTACAAAAGCCAAATCAAAAACCTCAGGACACCACTTCAATAGATAACTACAAAAAAATTATTGAAAAGTTAGTAAATTTGAATACAAGAGAATGGCCAACATTCCAAGAAAACCTAAAAAAAATGTATTCAACAGAAACAAAACCAACCAAGTCTAGTATGAAGACAAAAGTAAATATTGATAACCATGTAGAACTGCCCAAAAAGAGTTCCAGGACAGCTAAATGTACAAGTGAAAGGCACCAAAGATCACCAATGTTAAAGAATATAAACAACAATCAGTTGTAAGTATAATAAATAGGATATTTATTTGACCAAATGACATGTGCGACTGGTCTCTAAGAGAATATAATCCAGAACGTCCATCGTGGCCTGCTCCACTTTCTCTTTCCCTTGGAGGCCCCTTTCAGGTTCATGGGGATACAATAAGTCTTCCAAACTTGTGGGATAAACTGTGTTAGATGTTAACACTTCCCCTCTTTTCTTTCTTGTGCTGAGGATATATTTTTTGTTTTGGTGGGAGCATCCTGATGCTATCTGTTGGAAAAATAAATGAAAGAAAAAGATTAAACAAAATTATGTCTGGAAACTCAGAAATTAAATAGAGGATCCTTTGGGTTCAGTTGTGAATCCAAGAATTTTGAAGGAAGGAACCCCCTTTTTAGTTAAAGCATCAGTGATTTGTTTTTCAGTAGGTATCCATGAGATATCTGCAATTTCTCTTCTGTCAACTATTTCTCCGAGGATAGCCATCTCAGTTCGAAGTCTTTTATCGAGAATTTGTGTAGTGGAATGCACTGCATCATAAAAACAGGAATTGTCTGTTTTGCATGTTATTTTTATTTTGGTAGGATGGTCTTCCAGCTGCAACAAATCTAATGTTAATTTTCTCTAATATAAGCAGGCCTCAGTCAGATCAACCATGGCCAGGGTTTCTGCACCAAGAGTGCTCTTAACAATTCTTTTTATCCGTTTGGATTGCCAGGCTACGGGCATGTATTGGTTATTGTCACCTACCAAAAAAATTATATAGCCCCCTTGTGATCCACCATCAGTCAGGTTAGCAAAGCATGCATCACTATATCCTATAATTTTCAGAAGATTAGGGTTGCCTAGGTCTGGAATGTGAATTTGGGATTTCTCATTTTTGCCTTTTTTACAGTTCGATTGATTTGTTTTATGCAGTCAACATTTTCTTGTTTGAGTATTGAACTTAGTGTGCTGACGTCAAAGCTGAGGTCAGGTCTTGTTTGGGTGGCCAGCCAATTAAGCTGGCCCATTAGCTGTCTAACCTCGGTGATTTCAGTTGGTGATATCTTATCTTCCAGTCTTCTGCCATTCTGCAGGGGGATATGTCCAAGTTTCTTTACATATTCATCCTGCCCAATCCTGATGTTTTTATCTGATTGTTTTATTTCTAGTCCAATGTATTGAAACTTAGCAACTCTTCATATTTGACTTTAAAGAGGGTGCGAAGATTGCTAATGATTTGTTTCTCAAAGGCCTCTGATCCAGCAAAACAGAAATTGTCAACATGTGTAGCAATTATGCCATGTAGCTTGTTCTTAAAGTGCCATGTGAAGATGGCTTGGTCATGCTTTGAAGGTATGGCCCCTAGATTGATCAGTTCTTCCCTAAGTGTTAAGTACCAGGATCGAGAAGCATCAGTTAGACCATAAACACATTTGGATAATTTTCAGATGAAACCAGGAGGCACATTGGCTTCCTTAGGGAGAAGAAGAAAGATTGGACGATCTAACTGCTTGCTCTGTAAAAATGCAGTTTTGATGTCCATGAACCTGCATATCCAGCCAAATGATGCCATGATTCCTAAGATCATTCATAGACATTCTTTGGAACATTTTGGGGAATCATTTCTAATACTGCAGGTGTCCTTATCTTGGAAGCCTTTTGCAACAAGTCTGGCCTTGGGAATTTGCTCGCCATTGATTTCCTGGTTTGTGTAGACCCACCTCGTGCATATTTTTGGTTGGCTCTGGTCTAGCACTTGTGAGTAGACTTGATGTTCAGCCCAACTTTGGAGTTCTCTCTTCCTTGCTTGGTCAAGATTGTCATTAGAGGAGACAGTCATCACGTCTACTTCATTAGTTGGGTCTTTGGCTTCATTGGTTGGGTTTTGGACTTCTTAGTTTCCCATTCCAAGACACCATGCTCAAAATCCAGCCAGACTGGATCTCCTTCCTCCATGGCAACATTCATCAAATATTTATTTTTTCCAGTGGCTTTTTCAGCTCTACTGATCACATTTAATTTCATCTATTTCTGGTCTTCATCATTTGTCAATTTGCATTTTATGATTTGGCCTGGTTTAGGCAGTTGAACAGATTTTATGACCATTTTTGATGGATTTGTCACTGGTATCAGCTTGAATCTGCTCAGGATTGTCATCAGTGTCACTCTCATTATATACTAGGACAAACCCTTGTGAGATTTCATTATTGCTGGCTCTGTGGCTTTGTTACTTCATTTGTGTCATGGTCTTCTGGAGTATTTTTGGATCTTTTGGGATAGAAAATTAGGCATGAGGGATGAACTCTAACATATGTGCCCCCTATGTTTCACTAGCATTTGTTTGTGTTCCCAGCCTATGACAGCACCAGGACCAAGTCATCTATCAGATTCATTTCTCTTATAAAGGACAAGATCACCATTTTTGTATCAATCTGGTATGCTAGTCCTAACCTGATGACAAAAGGCACGTCTTAATTTTTCAGAGGCTTCACACTCTATGAACCCTTTTCTTGCAGCATGCATGGCATTGAGGTTGTCTGCGATGATTTCACTTGTACTGATGCCTTCTAGTGCAGGAAGTTGATTATTCAAAAGTGAAGGCTGGTTAGGATTTCTTCTAAAAACCAGCTGGTTAGGGCTGTAGCCATGTGAGTTGTGAAGTGTATTCTTTGCATTGACAGCCCATGATAGTGCAATTTCAAAATTGCACTTAGCATCTTCTAATGTTTTCTTGACCATTTCTCCCAGAACACCATTATGTCTTTCATTTAATCCATTGCTTCAAGGAGATTGGGCAGCAGTGATACATACTATAATGTTCAGATTTTGGGCCATGTCCTGAAAAAATTGGTTGTCAAATTCCCTGCCGTTATTGGTAAGAAAAGCTCCGGGAGTGCCAAAATATGCAATCCAGTGTTTAAAAATGGCAGTAAGGATATCAGAGCTTTCCTTACTAGGTAGCCTGACACCAATGCTATATCTAGTGGCATGATCGACCAAGTGTAGTACTTTGTGACCAATGATTTCTTTTATGTCCATAGCTACAGTCTGGTTGAAATGGGTCCCTAAGGAAAATTCAACAACAGGTAGGGGTGCAGTTTTTTTATATCTAATACACGTCTGACAAGCAAGGGGAAGTTCCGTTAAAATGTCCATAAACTCAGTGTCCTTTAAACCAGAACTTTTAAAGCTGACCTCCGAATTCTAACAAAGACATGACTGAAAATAAAACAAAAGATAATACTATTAAAAAGAAGACCTCAACTAAAAGAATAATACAATCCGCCCCGATAACTACATCAGACAAATCCGAGGATCCTGAAGAAATGGAGATTGAAAATAAAACTCCACAAATAAGCAAAACTCAAAACAAAAAACCCAAAATCTCAAAACTAAATCTAAATGGAAAATAATTTAATCCAATGGAATATCAGAGGATTAAGGGCCAGTTATTCAGAATTGTTATTGCTCATCACTAAATACTTCCCAGCAATCATATGCCTTCAAGAGACTCACCTCAAAAGCAGCTATACCATTAAAATTAAAAACCATCATTCATACAATTATATCAAACATCACATTGATAGACCTTCTGGTGGGTCATCAGTGATCATAAACAATATCCCACACAGGGAAACCAAACTAAATACAAGTTTACAAGCAGCCGCTATATCAGTAACCCTCTATAAAACAATAACAGTGTGTTCATTGTATATTCCTCCAAGCCAAGAACTAAAAAAATTGGAGTTAGATAATTTAATAAAACAATTACCAAGACCCTTCATTATAATGGGTGACTTCAATAGACACAACGAGATCTGGGGGAAGTAAGAAAACAGATAAAAAGGGCAAAATAATAGAATCAATATTAAATAAGCATCAGTTGTGCATATATAATAACACATACATATTTTCACCCAGCAACAGGCACATACTCTACAATTGATTTAACAATATGGGATCCTAACCTGTTTTTAGATTACAACTGGAAAGTGCATGATGATACATGTGGAAGTGACCACTTTCCGATTCTATTAGAAAACAAGATTAATAAATTAAATAAAAGACCTCCAAACTGGAATCTGAAAAAGGCGAATTGGAATGGTTTTAAAACATCATGCCTTGCTGAATTAACCCCCAGAAGCAAATAAAACAGAGAAAGACATTTTATATTTTACGAACACACTACTAAATATAGCTGAAAGATATATACCAAAAAGCTCTACCTCATTAAAATACCATAGGCCATGGTTCAACAAAGAATGCCAAGAAGCTGTAAAACTATGCAGAGCAGAATTAAAGAAATTTAAAATAAATCCAACGAAAGAAAACTTACTCATTTAAAAATAGCAGAGCCAAAGCCCGAAAGATCATTAAAGACTCCAAATGAAATTGATGGAAAAATTACTTGGCCAAAATAAACAATAACACAAAACCAAAAGAAGTATGGCAGATGATCCAAAAAATAGCAGGCAAAAATAACAATACTTCCACAAAACACCTCGTTCACAATAATCTGAAAATAACTGGCAAGAAAGATACAGCAAATCATCTTGTTGAAACTTTCTCAAAAAACTCATCTGCTAAAAACCAAAGAACTTCCAAGCCATCAAATCCATAGCAGAAAAAGTAAAAATAAAATTTCACAACAAAAATACAGAAACCTATAACCAGCTTTTTTCTATAATAGAACTAAAAGAATCTCTTAACAAGGCCCACAATACTGCAGTTGGACCAGATAAGATTCATTATCAATTCATAAAAGAATTACAAGAAACCTTACAAAAATTTCTCCTACAAATATACAATAACATGGAACAGCGGGAACATCTCTAAAATATGGAAACAAAACACAGTTGTACTGATACAAAATCCATTCAGACATAACAAATGCAAAAAATTACAGGCCCATTGCTCTTAGCAGTTATGTGTGCAAAACACTAGACTGGATGATCAATGCCAGATTGACATGGTACCTAGAAAAGAATAAATAAGCAAATATCAATCAGTTTTTAAAAGCTGAAGAAGCCCAATCAATCATCTGATCAGATTAGAAACATTTATCAGAGAGGCTTCTATTAAAAAAGAACATTTAGTGGCTGTCTTCTTCGATCTAGAAAAGGTATATGATACAACCTGGAAATACGGTATAGTAAGAGATCTCAAAAACCTTGGGCTAGAGGGTAGAATGCCAATATTTATTAAGATTCCTAGAAGATAGAAAATTTAAAGTCTGAATAGGAAATATCTCTTCTGAAGAAAAGGAACAAGAAATGGGTGTACCTCAAGGTAGTATATTGTCTGTTGCATTATTTAATATAAAAATAAACAATATTGTAAAAAACCTAAACAGAGGAACAAACTGTGCTTTATATGTGGATGATTTTCTGATACGTTATAAAGCAAAAAACATGAACCACATTGAAAGACTTCAGATCTTCCTTGATGAACTAAACAAATGGAACCACAGAGAATGGACTTACATTTTCAAAGGAAAAAAATGAAATGTGTCCACTTCTGCAACCTACGTAAACTCCACCATGACCCAGTACTGAAAATCGATAATACCGAAATCCCAGTAGTAGATCATTACAAATACCTGGGAGTCATTTTTGACCACAAACTCTCCTTCATTTCCCATATTAAATACTTAAGAATGAAATGCAATAAAACTATACAATTGATTGGGGAGGAAGCAAAGAAACATTAATAAAATTGTATCACACTTTAATCAGATCAAAACTTGATTATATCTGCTTCATTTATGGAGCAGCCAGAAAAACACTTGAAAAAACTAAATACGATACATCACCAGGGAATTAGATCAGCTTTTGGAGCATATAGCACCTCTCCTGTTGAGTGCTTGTACACAGAAGCAAATGAACCCCCTCTTAACTTGAGACAGAAAAAATTTGCTCTGCAATATTACCTTAAACTTTCATCATGCCCTCTAAATCCAGATTTCAGTACTATTTTCCAACTGCAATACACAGAGCTTTTTCAGTAAAAAGAAATGGCTATCAAACCTTTCAGTTTATGGATTAAAGAAATCATACAAGAGAACCAAAAAGATACAACGCAAGTTCACGAATCAACTATCTCTTCTACACCACCCTGGATAATAAATCAACCAAAAGTTATTCTTGATATGACAAAATACCCAAAATACAAAACTAACCCAATCATATACCAATCAGAAAATACTCGACATAAAAAATAACCATCCAAGCTACCTTTATGTATATACAGATGGAGCAAAAAATGAAAATAAAGTAGGATCTGCTGCCATACTTAAAGATCAGAAGAAACGTAAAAGATTACTAAATACAGCTTCCATATATAGTGCTGAAATAATTGCTATAAAGAAAAATTAGTGAAAAGAATAATAATTTTTAAAAAGTGGCAAAATTATTGGGATAGATACACTAACAACAAACTCCAAAACATAAAACCCACGATTGGAGAATGGAACATTCAATACAGAAATAGAAGAGAACAGGTTTTGCTGACCCGCCTTCACATAGGCCATACCTACATCACGCACCATCATTTACTGGAGGGCACAGAATCCCCAATATGTACAAGCTGTCAAAAAAGATTAAGTGTCAAACATATACTTTTAGAGTGTACAAACTTAGAGTGCAAAAGAAGTGTTACCAAACAAGTAATTTGAAAAAACTATTTATGGAAACAAGACCAAGCAGGATATTGGAATTCTTAAAAGAAATCGGAATGTACTCAAAAATATGACTAGTTGAATACTATCTTGCACACGCATAGATATATGTATTTCTACCAACTTGCTATATATTCCAAAACTTGGTTCTACCGAATGTGCGTTTGCAAATTTTGTGTATGTAACACATACACATAATGTATGTAGGCTGGATTTGGCTTCAGATAACCCATGGTGGTTGGTATGCCATAAGATCTAAACAGCCAAATATAAGCATTTTTATGAAATAATTTATTAATTTAAAATGTGTTAAATACATAAATTTGATAAATCTAAGAAATACGTTTACTGAAATTATTTATCCCACAACAACTTACAGATTCAATGTGAGTCCAGGTAAAAATGTGTAACACAAAACAATAAATATAAGACCAATGACAATGCCTGGATCAACAAAAGAAATTACATGTGATAAAAAGAGAAAAAAAAACCCATAAAACTAGCTATCATAAATGTGTGTGTGTGTGTGTGTGAGAGAACCCAACAATAGAGAGTATAAAAGTCAAGGGAGAAAACCATGGAAATGAATATGCCACAGTGGGGAACACTTTTTACTCATGTGCAACTCCATCTGAAAGCCATAGCTTAAAAGCTGTAAAAGAGGCCAGGAAGAGAAATGCATGCCTCTTTTTATAGGCTTAATGAGCGCCCTCCTTGTGATGGAGCTTCTAGCAATGTCAAATGGAGTAACTCTGATTATTTAATATCATTATAAACAAAATAGGAAGGTTAAAGGTAAGTGTTGGATATTCCACGAATGATAATGACATGTCTAAATAAAATAAAAACAATTGGGTAAATAGAAGAATCAGTCTTTGTTTAATTGTTACGGGCAACAGCGAATGAATTAGGGAAAATGAATGATTGGCTGAAATTGTTAATCAGTGAAGAATCCCCAATTTGTATTTTAGTGAGAGATGATGCTGAACTTTTATCTGGTACCATTCCAAAGACACATAAAGATGGAAATAGCAAACATATCAATAATCATGGATGTGCGTTGTGGTGCATTGGATATCAGCTCGGAATGAGAAATCGGGGAGCCGAGTTCGAATTCCAGCCAGTTTCATTGCATTCACTTGCACGCAAATACCCTTGGGAAAGGTTAATCCGTCTATTCCTGCCAGTTATGGGTTAAATAACAGGACAGATTGGGTTCTATAGCCTTGGTCGGCAACCAGTCTACCGCAGAAAGCAATGGCAACCTACTGCGTGATAATCTTCTGCCCAGTCAGTCATGTTTCTTTCGAGACATGATCTCCCAAGCGTGTATCACGTATGGCACTTAACTGACTGATCAACAATCAATATACATTTTAGACACCTTCTTTTCATTCTATTAATTAGGTTTGATAAAATTCTTTTTCTTTGCTACAAAGTTTATGAAAGCTTTTATCTCATCTGATTGACAGCTGACAATCTGGATCCCAATCTGCTTTTTAATTTATGATGGAAAGTTTTAAAGAATTGTCCGTGACAAAACTCTCTCCCTACAAAGCTATTCAAGGGAGTTGTAATCAGAGAGCTAAAAAATATTCTTTTGAGGTTTAAACCTCAAAGTATTTTAGTTACCATGAAAGCTTAAAGAGAAACAATAAGGAACTGTCTAACTCATTCAGAAATTTCCAAATTATTAGCAAATTTTTATACGACTGCTTTCTCAGATCAATGATGAAAAAATGATTTCAAGCAAAGGAATTCTTCATTTTAAAGAAGACTTTCATCAGATCTCAGACTGGCACTGCAGAATCACAAAGAAATTTACCTAGTAAAGAAAAAAAAAGAACATGAAGACTCCCAACAGCAATAAGAATTAAAATGGATAGCACATAACTCGAAAATGATATAATCAAGGTGTTGACAGTCTATACTATTTCAAACAAAAATTTAAAAACTTCCATCAATACTGGAAAGAGCAAGAACAGTTGGTTAACTTAAGAAACCTATTTTCTTGAAAAACTGTTTTGAGAGAAACATCTTATGAATTTTGACTGATAATAATATTAACTATTCAGTCAATGAATACTGGCCATTTTCTGTTTGGAAATGGCTAATTTCACCATTAACATTAAAATAATTTCCTTCAGATTTTTTCTTTGGTATGTTTCATAAAACTAACATTTGAATCTGTTGGGCACCATTATGAACAGGGAGACACCTGGCCTGCTGAAGATCTTAATTGTAATTCTGATTGGTTAATAAGGGATTGGGCCAAGGGAAATAACAAGGTTTGTCTTTACTCAATATATCACATCATCCCTCTTGAATAAGTTAGAATGACTAATTTTATTGGATTTATTTTTTCTGAAACATAATCATAGAAGTAGAGTAGACACATGTTCGTTCGGCATTATTTTGGCCATATGCTTACATAATTCTGTAATGTGCTGGTTTGTTGATTACACAACCTCTTCTGGTCACAGTTCTGTCAGAATCTGGTCGTGGATTGGTGTTCTTGGTTGAAACTCTTGATGGATGTATATGCCTTCGATTCCTTGTATATGGTTTTCTAGCTGGCATTTCCATGATGTACATAATAAATTCATGCCCTATTTTCTCTTCTTTTTTTTTTTTTCATTACTTGTTAAAATAACTCACAGATCTAGAGTAGTAAAACCTTTAAGTGCATAGAGCCCCTGTAGGTTTTAATTTGGCCCAGTGTATGTACATTTTTAAGTAACATGACTAATGAAAAACATTTTTTAGTTATTCATAGCTAAATAATGTATACAGTATTTTAATTTTTTCTAATGTATGATTGGCTTCTTTTTGCTACTAAGAACCATTGATGATTTTCAATGTCATTAACAGATCTGAGTTGTAAGATAACTTTTAATAATAGTCTATATATTTATACAATGTAATTGACACCATAGATATATTTGTGGGAATAATCAATAATAGGAGAATGAATTTTGTTTTCTTTTGCTTGATGTTAACTAAGCTGAACAAAATTAAATAGAAGATTGAAATACAATCTTTCCAAATGAGGAGGAGTTGAAAAAAATTTTAGTACTTAATTCAAACACATATGACCAGCAGAAGGTTATAATCTCTAGCTCAACTTTCAGAGAGACATAGTTTTATGCAGTTTCAAAGTACTCTCAGTTAATATCTCTATCTCTCTCTCTCTCTCTCTCTCTATATATATATATATATATATATAATCTCATTATTACCCGGATATAAGATAAACCCTGATATAAGAGATATTTTCTCTGGTCCCAAATTATAGCCTGTGGTAATGTATATAAAATAGATCAAACCTGGATATAAGAACTTTTATCTCGTCCCGACAACTATCTTATATCAGGGTTACACTATATAAAACTTTAATATAAAAGGAAAAGCAGGAAGGCAAATCCCAAAGACCCGATCCTAATTAATATTAATTACATTAATATTAAAACAGATATCTTTTAATTAATTCATTCATTTTCTACAGCTTATCAACCCTTTGCAGGTTATTTAAACCCCAAAAATTTAAGTCTTACTAATTAACCCATAACTGGTGGGGAGAAAAAGTGAATTTCTAACTTTCTCAAGGAATTTGCATGTAAGTGAATAAAACAAACTGTAATCTTTCTGTAGTTTTTGTTTTTCTCCGTCGTTGTAGCCATCTTCTTCTTCGGTCAAACACCGCAGTCGACACCGAAACAAACAACACGTGTGAGGTTCACAAAACTGAAAACAAAACTGACTCTACCCTTGTGAACTCCCAGCTTTTATGCTGGCAAGGTATACGCTTATGCAAATGAATACAGGCTTTGCTCTGTCTGATTGCGCACTGCCATTATTATGTCCGCTGCCATGATGATTGCCCCGTCAAACATTCACTCATACATTTGTTACACAAACCCAACAGGAATTGGAACTTGGCTCTCTGCTTAAACATTCTGAGCCATAATTCATTACACCACCTGCACATCCAAACTTACAACACCTGTTATTGTCAAGTGGTCACCCATCTAGATACTGACCTGGCTCAGTTTCTTAACCTTGATGATATGACTATAAGCACTTTTTATCCTATAAGAACATTTTAGTCATACAATTCAGTTGTACATGAAGAGATTCTTTTAAATATTATCCTGTTTGAAAAATGTTTAAGCAAACTTGTGGGTGATGAATGAATTTTTTTTTTTTGTTTTTTTTTGTTTTTTTTCACACTCTAACCTCTTTCTCAAAAATGAAATCTTTCAAGTCACTCACCACTTGATCACTCTTTCCATGGAAGATCTTCTAATGAGTTACATTCCTTAGTTCCAGAAGTTCTAAACTTCCCAACTGAGATCTGCAATTTGCCATGTACACTGTAGCGCATCACCCACATTCCTTTCGTGTTCTGCTAGTGAAAAGTAAGTTCCACTTGAACAGCAGCTTCCAACGAACCACCAATTTGTGAAACTGACTCTCAAAAGGTTGCTTTTTCGACCACTACAATCTTAAACTTTTCATGTCTAGGATGAACTGTTATCTTTCCTGCATTTCCCCACAAATTGAGCCTCTTCCCTCTTGTATCACAAACTCCTTCAGTAACTCTCTACCTCCAGTCTTCTCTCCACAGCTATGGGTTAATTAGTAAGACTTGTATCAATAAACCATTGTTATCTCAAAAAAAGAAATCTTACAATCTAAATATTTTCTGGCTTTAAATAACCTTCAAAAGGTTGATAAACCAGAGAAACTGAATCAAAAACACAAGACAGTTGACTTTCCATTTGTGTGCTTAAAAGAAAAAAAATATGTGAAAATATGCAGCAGGGAGGATAATGTAAAAGGAATTCATTAAAAAAGTGGTTTCCTTTTTTTAATAATCATAATTTAGTTCGGTAGATCAATCTGTTGCTTAAATTTCTTCAAATTTTTTAATTGAGCTTAAATCTGTAACTCTCCTTTCTTGTCTCTTTTGTATGATTTTTAAAATTTTCAGATATTCTTGAGAGCCTTTGTTGGAACTAACCACAGTGTCTGAATGAGCCACAGAACAGTTTGGGCATTGTTTCTCTAATGTATGCCAGAAAAGGAAACCTTTTCAGTTTTGACTTCAAATTCTCCTGTCTCTCATGAAGACCTGAACCCAATTGTTAGATGTTTTCCCAATTAGTCATCAAAACTTCATCTTAAAGTAGTACTCCAGTTTGAATGAAAGTGATTCTGTTCATCTTTGAATGCCCACCCATCACACAAGCTCTGCCTCGATCTGTAAACAGGACTCAACTACTTAAAAATATCATATATCAACATCCGATTTCATATCAAATCTGTTAGTAAATGTCTAAAACTGCAGCTGTTACAATTACTAATTTTACTAATCGGAATTACTCATTATTTTACTATTTATAGTGAGATTATATCAGTAAATTATAAGCTTTATTTCTAAGAATAATTGGTTGTATTAATAATTTCCCATTAATTGTAAAAGGACGTCGGTAATTAGTTTCTGTTACTATGATAATTTTGAAATTTATTTAGTACTTTTAGTAATAAAATAAAACTTAGAATATTTTTAATTTAATATTTATTTCCTGTTTGTATTTATAATTAAGAAATCTATTTTTACTACACCATAGCTATTATTGTAATTTTAATGATCTTATATTAATTCTACGGATAGTTTATTAGAATTGTTTCAACAAGTTTTTTTTTTATTTCTTCAATTGTTGCACATAATGAGAAAAGGGTGTTTGCAACTTGTTTGTTCTGACAATGGTGGGTGATGTGGGGATGGGAAACAGACTGGAGGGCCATCTTGTAATAAGAGGGGGAGGGAAGAAAATGAAAGTGGTTACATTCAGAAGAAAGTGGGGATAATGAAAAAAGTAGGGGTGACGCGCTCTGCGCTTTTTTTGTCCCCCCCCCCACCATTACCTCTGATTCCGGAAATATTTATGAAATGTTGTTGGATGAGTAACAGATGCGAAACTGTTTCTTTCTAAAAATATGATGACTCAGGAGTCAACCACGCAAGCACTGATAAAGCTGGGTCATGGCCCGTTTGCTAAAGTTGCCTCCCCTTAGCCCACATCACTTGCTTACAAGTGTGTTCTCTCTCTTTTTCTTTCTCTCTCTCTCTCTCATACAGGTTTTAAAACACCTACCTTTTAAAAATATAATTTAATAGATTTTTTTTATTTTTATATATTTATTTACGTTTAACTTAATCATCTAAGAGACTTTCTTATGTTGACTCTTTACATCTAACAAATGTTTTCCAAATTATAAATTTTATTAGACTGAGGGACTTTTTTTGTAGTTGAAATTTTAAAGTACTTAAAAATGTAAACAATTTTATAAATGTTATTGTATTTCTAAGATAGGTATATCAAAGTTCTTAACTGATTCAATTGCTTTAATCTGAACAGATGACCCAGAATATTTTTTTGATTAAATCAAGAACTGTCCAGCATCCCATAATAATAAACACACTTACAAGGTTCCTGTTAAAAACGTCTATGAGCATTAATAATCTATTACAGCTTTTAATGTCTAATAGTTATGAAAGTGGTTTTCCTAAATGCTCAGTGACAACCTTTGTAAATCCTCCTAAAATGTCAAAGATAACTTTCGATGAAGCAGAGAAGGGAAATGTGGGCTCATGCCTTTTTTCATAGTGTTGAATAAACATAAACAGTGTTGTCTGAAATTGATCAATTTTGTCAAATCTTTATTCTTGTTATTTTTAGTGGATGTGTGTTCTAGTGCAATACATAACAGGTCAGAACAAGATATCGGAGATCCAAGTTCGAATTCTAGTTGAATTCACTTATGCACGAATACTCTTGGGAAAGTTATTAATCTGACGCTTCTCCTTCCAGTTATGGGTTAAATAGCAGGGCAGATTGGGTTTTATAGTCTTAGCTGGAAACCAGTCTTCTGCAGAAAGTAATGGCAATCTACTTACTGTGGGGAAAATCTTCAAGACATGATCACCAAAATGTCTATCATGTATGACACTTAACTGACTGAAGAGAATTATTAAAACTATTAAGACTAAGTTGTGTTTGAAAGAGATGCTTCATTTTTTTTTTTTTTTTTTTTTTTAAGGAATTTGAATAAAGGGATGTGAATTCCTTAAAAGTGTTGATAGAACCTTGATGGCATGTGACTCTCTCTCAGCTATAAAATACACTGGATCAGTAAAGTCTGAAATAATTGAAATGTCTGTGTGTGACAGAATGGAATGATAGGATATAAAGAACAAATAGGAAACATCATAAATTGACCTGTTTTGCTTTTATTTAAGCTTCATCAAAAATACAAATGCACAAGAATTATACACATCAGTGCTAGCTAACAAGACATACTCATGAGGTCTGCTTAACCAATGAAAAACACAAAAATAAGTCCCAGAATTTTTACACGCGATTTGATTATAGTGGTGAACACTTGTCTATAACCTACCACACGTTCTGGAAGAGCTAATAACAATTGGTGCACATGAATGCCCCCCCCCCCCGCCAGAGACCCTCCCACTCCTTTGGTTTTGAATTCATACTTGTCATTCCCATAAACTAGTTGTCACCTAAGGTATATGACCTAGTCTGTCCTGCTATTTAACTTATAGGTGGGGAGAGAAGACATGGTTTTCTACTTTTCTTAAGGGTATTAGCTTGTCAGTGAATCCAAGCTGCTATACATTTCTCTACCCTGCTTCTATCTAAGGAAGAATATATATATATATATGTGTGTGTGTGTGTGTACACACACAAAATGTATTATATATCAACATATTAAAGTGCATTTAACATTTAATGTCATTTTACATTTCTAGAAATTCATGGTCAGCTTCCTTTTATTGAAACACTTGTTTTGCAAAATACTCCATAACTGCAACAAATTAATTTAAAATTCTAAAATAACTATATAACAACACGTGTCCACATGCGTTTTTAAAAATTACAATAAAATGAAAATTTTATCACAGTTAAAATAAGTTTGTTTTTGAAATTTATCCCTGAAGATAATCTTAGAAAAGGTAAAAAAATATACTTAAGTTAAAAAAATATACTTAAGTTAAAAAAATACAGCACTTTCCTTGATGAATTTCATCTCAACATCAAAAAGCCAATTAGGAAAATGAAAAGGATCAGTATAAAAATAAGTAGACACAATATGTCTATATGTGTACATTTGAGAGGCTTATTAGCTATTTCTGCACAGGTTATCCCCACCCCGAGTATGTGTGTGGGTGTGTAATAAATGAAAAAAAAAAAATATATATATATATATGTTCTTGACTACTCAATGACATAATTATTGCAAAAAATAAAATAAGGTATTGTTAAAGAGGAAACCTGCAACAAGAGCTTTCCTAACTGGTAGTAAAGAGAATGAACTGAGCCAAAACTACCTCACTATTTCTCTCTCTCTCTCTCTATGAGCATGACAGGAGATAGATATATATATATATATATATATATATATATATACACACACGCACACACTTCTGAAAAATTTTTAGATATTCTACAATTTCATGGGTAATACGTATCTCACAGACAAACCTGCTGCTCATCAGACCCAAATGATACAACGGTTAATATTCAAAATAATCTGGATTATTTTGAATATTAACTGTATCATTTGGGTCTGATGTGCAGCAGGTTTGTCTGTGAGATACGTATTACCCATGAAATTGTAGAATATCTAAAAATTTTTCTAGATTATATTTACTGTTAAATTAAATTCAACATTTAACATGTAGTAGTGAGTTAACTGAGGATTCCATTTAACTAACAATGGCAGGATGTTCATATCTGGAACAGGCAGATATGAATTCTACATACGGCCGTACAAATGTTAATGGATGTGAGGCTTCACAGCTTTATCTGATTGTTTCCTGACCCAAAGGCACCAGACCTTTTGCTGTTGTTCATTGTTGTGTTACCAAGACAGAATCCATGACACCAAAAACTATCGATGGAGGAAGAGTAGGGGAGGGGAGGTTCTACAGCCTGCATGTTCCCCATCTTTACTCCTTCCACTGCAGCTAAGACTCTGATTGGGAGCATGGAACCACCTCTTAATTGCTGTTGTTCCCAGGTCCATCCTGACCCGGAGTGGTAGCACCTGTTAGGGTCCCAGCTATGGGCAAATAGTTAACCCCAAACTGGGGTCAAAACACTTTTAAAGTATAGAAATATTCTTTTATAGAATTATTCATAAAAATACTTTTATAGAAAAATACACATTTTTGAAGAAAAAATTCTCATCAAATTATTTCTGAATGCAAAACTAGAAGACATTTTCAGTTTTCTAAAATAAAAAAAGAATAAAAACAAAAATGTTCACTAAAATCTGACTAAATCAATCTTCTTACTATAACTGAACATTAAAAAAATACCTTAAAACCCCACCTTTTTGGCATTAAATAACCCACAGAAGTGTTGATATACCGTTAAACAAAACTCCCTCAAATCTACTGCAGTTGCAGTATATATGATGCCCTATGACCCCTGATGATGCGATATTTGCTATCTTTGGCAACTTCATAATTGCATCCTACCAGAATTTGTCTGTCTTAGTAAATAAAAAAACTTTGTGCCTTTCACAATTATTTAGAAAAAAAAAATTTTTACTGAGGTAATTCTGTATTTACCAAAATAGAAAATTGGTAGATGCTATATCTGGATACAATGAACGAATAGAAACTGCTCAACTAATTTTTACCTGATCACCGCAGAAAAAAAATGTTTATCATTATCTAGATGGCATATTAGTTCCTTCCTCTTAATTAATTCCAGACACTCTTTGGAAATAGTTTCCTTCAATTGGGAGCAGTAATTATTTGAATTGTTTGGCTCTCTCATAGAAACACCAGTTAGACTATATTACAATCCAAGCATATATACAGCATTATTATCATTGGCTGAACACCAGACATTGGTACAATTAGTGTTTGTGCATTCATTTTTGCTTGACTTTTAAGTTTTTGTATTCTACATTGTCAAGTCTTCAATGGTCATTTTTGCTATATTTAAGTAACAAATCAAAAATCAGCAAACATCTTTTAGCTCTGATAATTTGAGATTTTTATTTTATTAGTAAAATAGCTTAAATTTTTGTGATTTTTTTTTTTTTTTTATTTTTTTATTATTATATGATACCCATTCACAACACAGTAAAATAAGTTCTTTATTTATTTTAGGACAAAACTTTTTATTCGATTTCCACGTGTACTGTTTGCCACTGAAGATGCTTTCCAACAAAATAAAAATGTCCTGGGTATGTAATGTTTTTTGTTATATATTTTTTTAGCAATAAATATGATCTTCATTACAGGAGTTAAAAATGGCTGACTTTTTATCTTAGTATAACAATCACCAATATTTTTCTAGCAAAAATAACCACAACTTTTTTGGTTTTTATTTTTTTTTTTACAATTAGATTTAAACACTTCACACTGATTTTATTTACCTGTTCAAAAAATAAATTTTCATTTATTTATACAAACAAGACAATTTTATATTTCCAACCTTCTGATAATCTTAAATTGTGGGTAGTTCAGTTATGTTTGGCACAAGGCTAATAAACATGATCGAGCTCCCTATAAATGGTGACTTCCACATGATTGGTTGATTTCCACATGACGTCAGCTGACCAAGTATACTATATCCGGGTTATAGACAAAGAAGGAAAGAATTATTGCATAGAGAGAGAGAGAGACTCTGTTATTCTATTAGTAAAACGTATATTTCAATACATTTTTACTATTGCCACATTGGTTTGATTCTAAGTTTGGCACCATGAACAAGGAATTGTTCGCTCCTTGTAAAGTTTTGGTTGTAGCACTTATAGAAAGTAAAATTTTACAAAAATATTTCACTTATTCATCTAATATCTGTAAAATCATTTTCAGGTGATATAGTTATAAACATTACTATTTTGATCTGATGATAATAGAATTCCTGTAAAACTTCTTATAAAATTCTTGTAAAAATAATTTCTGTTTACTCTTTTGTCTAATATTTTTTTGCTGCAAAACAAAAGTTAATGAATTCTTTTTTTCTTACAGCCACTCAAATCCAAGCCAAATTCAAAGCCTACAGACAAAAGAAAATTTATGGAAAATTACGGTTTTATGAGTGAGTTAATTTGATTTTTTTTTTATTCTTTTTAAAGTAATGGCTTAACATCGGCACTTAGAAATTTTTTTTAATATACATTTTTTGGTCCATATACATGTATATGCTCATTTTCTCATCTAGGTTCTCTCCATTGTATTGCCTGTAGTCTGGATCCTCAAGCTGGTGCAAATGACTTTTTTAATTTTTTTTTTTTTTTTAGCTGTATAGTGTGTGCTTCACCAGGGCTACATAAAGTTTTGAATTCAGAGTTTTCCTTCTCCTAGATTGGTTGCTATAGAACTTAGTCTCTCCTACTATTTTATACATTGCCTGAGATGGATGGGGGGAGAGACATAGATTCATACCCTTTTCAAAGGGTATTAGCATGTAAGGGAATGTAATGAATTTGACCGGAATTTAAACTCGGCTCTGATTCCTCAATCCAACCTGCAATTCATTACTCTACTGGGCACCCCTCCTCTATTGTTTTAAAGATAGATACACGCTAAAAAGTCTACCTCCTTCTACCGAGCGCCCGTAGCTCAGAGGTAAAATTGCCGACTGACGCCAATTCAGTTGGGTTTCAATCCTGGGTAAAAAGCAATCATCAGTCTAACTGTACTGATGAGCTGTGATACAGCAAAACAGATCTGTCTGCGGATGACTACACACGCACACATATGTATTTTCTTTTTTTTTTTTTTTTTTCTCCAGATAGTGTATCTATAAAATTAAGAAAATAAATAAAATGATGAGGAAAATGACTCTTAGGTGACACATTTGTCCACTGAGGCGGTGACTGACCTTTCAACCACCTGATGAATATTCATTGACTTTCTCAAATTTAAAAGAGCCTTGATGAACCAATAATAAACTTGCTTTTTTTATATATAAACATTCAACAAAATAAATTTTACATTTGCCTTGATAAAGTCCCTCAGAGAACAAAATGCATCAGCTAAGAATAGTTTTCCTTGTTATATATATATATATATATATATATATTAAAAAAGGATTAATTCAAAGATATATATATATTAAAAAAGGATTAATTCAAAGATGTTTTTTAATATATATTTGCTCTGTAATTTTTTATTACATGGAGCTCTCTTCCTGTATCATTTTTTAATATTAAAATAAAATTTTTAATATTAATTAGGATCGGGTTTTTGGAATTTACCTTCCTGCTTTTTTCCCTTGGATTGAAGTATCTGAATTAATATATATATATATATATATATATATATATATATAAAATGTTATTCATATTATGCACATCACTTCTTTGTGATATTCATTAACTAGATATATTCTGTTTTATAAAACTGCTATTGTAATGCTGATAATCTTTTATACCCTTTTCAAACATCTGTCTATTAAGCCTAGGAAAAGACAACTCTGAACATTTTGCCACCTGAAGCTGCGAAAAAAAGATGTAGATACTATATCTATAAAATAAAAAACCTGGTATATTTCCACAGCTATAGATGATCTAACTGGTGACCGATTATCCAGAATACTATTGCTAACAACCCCAAGGAAGATGGAGGGGTGGTCTAAACATCTTCACTTCTCGCCTGGTTATTTTCTGACACTTCAATGAATTCTTTTGATATTTGTCAATGTGCCAACTTACCCTGAAATTCAGTGGCATATTCCAAGAATGTGTTTCAAGAAAGAATTTTTAAAATTCAGATATAATTACCTGTTTTAATAAAATCTCTAAATTCTTGGTGCTTTCATTTGGTATAACCTATGCATTGATTTTATCCAGTTCTTTGTTTCTCTAAAAAAAAATTAACATTTTCTCAGCTGATTTCTAGAATTAATTTTTTTTCATGTTTTGTACTGACTTACCCTTTTTCTTATTCAGCTATTGTAATTCAATGTTGGTTACGAAGATACCTTGCAAAGAAATTGTTAGAACGTCGAAGGAAAGCTGTATTTATCATTCGAAAGTAAGTAAAATGGCAAAAGTGTAAAATATTGAAACTAGGTTCATTTTTTTCTTTTTTCATCAAACTTAAGGTTTTATAAAACCTGAGAGTTCTAAAACATTTGATTTCATTATTTCATGAATCTTTTTTTTTTTTTTTACTTTGACTCTTATAAGTTAAGCTTTTGCCAAATATGAAAATATGGTACATATATCTTCCATAAGAAAAAACTATTTGTCAGACTAATCTAACTGTAAAGAAACAAAAAAACTTTACATATAGACTGTTACATTTTACCCCTAGTCAATGTCATATCTGTATGTTCTTTACTCTGGTCTGGTTCTTTCTTGTCTCTTTACCCCTCGGTTTAGTATAGTATCTACATGAGTTGCAGAACACTGGCCAAATTGATGTATCACTTGATGACTTACCTTTTGGTTGAATATTTGAACTAAAGCTGGATTTAAGCTATGATTTTCTCATAGTGTGACTGAAATTAGTCATTGTTTAATATCTGCAGTTTTTGTATAACCTAGATTGTTTTTTGTTTTGCTTTTTCCTCCTGACCTCTGCATTATCATGAGGTTTAGTTTCTTATGAGAGACACACAAATTCCAGTTGTGGCCTGCCTCACCTTTTTTGATCTTCAAACTGCCCAATTCCTGGGGCTGGATCGATAAATCAATCACTTCGGACAACAGCCAGTCGTATCCCATGTTGTGTTTTGATTTGATCCTAAGATGGGTGAAACCAAATAATCTTCAGGAACCACTGCAAATGAATTCATCTGTGCTGGGGGAAGTCACAAGAAGAAAATATCTTCATAAAAAAAACCTTTATATCTTCGATTCTTGATACAGGCTTATTCATTCCAGCAGTTGAATTCTATTTACTTCACGAAGACATCTTCATAAACCACATCTAAAGTTAAAATGTAACACTTCGGCTGGTTTTGTTAAATTTGGCACAGGGTTCAAGTCCGAGTTCTTCTTAGTCAGGCAGTAGGGTCTTTCGTCTCAACCACAAATCTCTTTGGCTAAAACTGTCCTGCTATTCACTTTGGATGCTTTGGGTCTTCACTTATATGGATTTCCACTCAAAACTGGAGTGGGATATGACCATTCTGGGGGAAATCGGTGAATTACTTAATTCCAATAAAGGCCTCTTTGTTCTCCAGCTTTTGAAGATTATTTCTTTTTCAATTCAGGGTCTTTTCTTTCCATGAATAACAGTCACAGGCATCGATATGCCCAAACCAACTCCTTTCTTCATTGATATCTTGTACTAATTCACTTCAAAGGCATGTATACATTCTCCACCTTCCTTAGTTTTCCACCTCTGCTCACTACCAACCAGTTCTCTTTCAAATGATTTGATTTGTCAGTCTCAGGCTGCATTTACTTACAGTCATTAATTAAATTCTTATTTCAAAATTTCTCCTACGCAAGAAAAACTCTGGTCCCCAGTCAGAAACTTGCCAGATGTCTCTCTTGATTTCTTATTAGGGTCATTAATTAAATTCTTAATTCACAAAGAAATCCTTATTTCCGACCGTTTATAGTGCAGTCTTGTTCGTTGTCAGCTTTAGCTGGTCACCAAGAAGTTTTTATTATTTCAGTTTTTCACTTGTATAAAATCTCTTTAATTGGCCCTGTGTTTTGATAGCTTGTACCAAAAGTGTGTCATTAATCAATTGACTATATTTGTCAAATGGCCTCTTTTGCACTCTGCTTCTCCCCGCGAACTTTCTTTGTTTTTGAGATTTCACCTTTTTCTCACAAAATAAAATCTTAATTTAGTTTATCTTTCTTTCTATTTTTTAAGCCTTTAGTGCCAAATAGCATTACAAGTCTCTTTCCAGGTTAAAAATACCCACTGCCATAACATAGCTTTTCTATAAATACTTTCATGGTAATTGTTCTGATTAACTTCCCCCATAGCACCTCCACTTTGAATTTAAACACACTACTAGATTGATGCCAATGTCTTGTCATTTTGTATTTGAAATTGCTCGATGGAACCGTAAGTTTGATGCTATGTTTTTTTGTACTTCTCGCTTGTGTAACTCTCTTCCAGCTTCTTACTTTCCACTCAACTTTGCATTTAAGTTTTTTAAGCCCAATGTCAATCATTATCTTAGGTCTTTATTCTTTTCTTTTATTATTCTCTCTTCTTAATAGTAGTTTTTCTCATTCTCTAACACTCAGTAACCCATTGTATCTTAGTGATGCTATTGCCTTGCTTGGAGTGAAATGATAGAAAAAAATTATGTATGAGGTTGTTGTAATTGAATAACAAAATGGAAAACAAAAACAAATTTGAGATTAACAAAATTTGTGAATTCTTTATTTGTATGATTGACAGCATATACATGAAATCATCGCTACAGGACCACATGCAAACGCATATGCATATATCCTTAAAAAATAATTATTTTTCTGATGCAAGTGACCATAAATAATGAATTTACAAGGCCTAGAAACCAGGTTTGGAAGACCAGTTGAATTTTGGCTGAATCTGTTGCCTTTTCACTTAGAAGAGGCATGAATCCAAAATCCAATGCATTTTGTTCACTTACCACTTACAATGTGCGTTGTGGTGCAATGGATATCAACTCGGAATGACAAATCAGGGAGCCGAATTCCAATTTCAGTTGGATTTCTTGCATTCACATACGTACAAAAACCCTTGGGAAAGGTATTAATCTGTTTCTTCCTTCCAGTTATGGGTTAAATAATAGGACAGCCTATGTTCTATAGCCTTGGTCAGCAACCAGTCTACCGCAGAAAGCAATGGCAACCTATGTAGGATACATCTTCTGCCCAGTCAGTCATGTTTCTTTCGAGACATGATTGCCAAAGCAAGTGTCACGTATGGCACTTAACTGACTGACCACTTACAAAATATCACTAGCATGTCACAGTTAACTGAAGAGTGGGTCAGTGAACAAACTACTCTCCCATTAATATTTCATCAATCCAGGCAGTTGCAGTTAAGTTATTAATCTTGACAGATTCTAATCAATTACTGTAAACATTTCTAGTTTTGTAATTTGTTTCAGTGAGAGTAAACTTAAAATATTTTAATTACATTTTATGTGTGTGTACACTTAATTTTTACTTTTAATTTAGATTAAACTACTTCAATTAAGATTTTAAAAATATTTTAATCTAACAGGTTAGAAGTCATATCCTATCAATTTTTAACAAGTTTTTGAGACATTTGAAAAAATCTTCTACCTTCCTTGTATCTTTAACATTCTTTCATATTATTTCAGATTTATCAAGGGATTCATTCACCGCAAAAAGCCAGCCTGTGAAGACAATCGTGACTTCATTCAGTACACAAAGTATAACTATCTTCTGACTCTAAAGACCAAATTGCCAAAAAATGTCTTGGACAAATCCTGGCCAAATTGCCCAGAGCTTCTACAAAATGTGAGTAGAATCTGTAAGAATCCATGTCTGTATGGAATGGCTAAACCAGTTTTATTGCAAATTTGAAAATGATCTCTAATCTTTCTGACTTGAAAGTTTTAGGAATGTTGATGTTTTAGCTAAACTGGGTACACTAAAAAAAAACAAAAAAAAAACAATAAAAATAAACAAGGAAAAATAAAAAATATAAAAATCAACCAATCACAAACGAGACCATCAGCACAAAAAAATCAACCATGTTCTATATAAATCAGAAAAAAAACGGGATCTAATGGCAAATAGCCCTGACGAGTGAGAACATCATAATAGTGTCCTCAAAACTTTGAAGTTAGCATGAATCTGCTGTTAAAGAAATAAACTCTTTCTATTTATCAACACTCTATCCCACCTCAATATCTGGTTCAACCCACCATTTAACTAAGAAATAAAAAACAAAATAGGACAATTTTTTTTAAAACTGATCTATAAACACTTTCCAAGAAGCTCAAAACAAAATTTTCAATAAGAATACAACGAAACTGAGTTATAGCTGTACTAGTAATTTAGAAAATGACATAAAGAAACAAAATGCCAGAAACTTAAATAGCAACATACAAAACATAATTAGTAAGAAATGTTACTTTAGAGAGAAAAATAAATGCCCACTTCATGGACTTTGTAATACAAAAGAAGTTATTTAGAAAACAAAAGTACATGACTTAAATGGTCAAAACAAAGCATATTTGGGAACTACCAAATACTTTTAAGGATAGATGGAATAACCATAAGTCTACATTTAAACTAAAAAACTTAAAAAATTGTAGAAAATTGGCTAGCCACATGTGGAAATGGAAATTAAAATATGGAAAAGACTCCGACTTAACATGGAGTATAATTAAAACCGCCAAGCCTTACAATGGTGATAAAATATGTAAACTGTGCCAGGAAGAAAAGTTAGCTATCATGTTATTCCCAAACAAAAATGAATTACTAAATGAAAGAACAGAAATTATGACCAAGTGTAACTATACCAACAAATACCTATTAGGATCATACAATCATGGACGAATGTGTTCTAAGACCTTTAAGTAACTTCTAATTTTGAAAATTGCGCATTCATAAAAGATCTGTTACATGAGCATTTTTTAAAAAATGGTAAAATCACTTATTGTAAATCACCTGAAGACACAAAGTAGAAACCTGGGTCATGTAATAACTCATTTACACATGAAAAGTGTGGGGAAAAAAAAAAATTATAGATATATATATATATATATATATATATATATATATCTTGAAAAAAATTTTTGAATATTCTACAAATCCATGGGTAATAAATATTTTGCAGCCAAGCAGCCGATCCTCAGACCCAAAATCATACAACAATTAATGTTTAAAATCATCCAGAAAATTATCACATACAGACGCTTATGTGCCCATATCGAGAATAGATATTTGTAACGGCAATCTACAAAATGCTTTTCTCGCTCATTCAAAAAACAAAAGAAGGAAAAATTTTAAAAGGAAAAAGAAAGAAAAGGAGAATGAAAAGTATAAGGAGAAAGGAGGTTAAAGTTAACATCTTGGATTAACACGTGCCATCTATGGTCTCGATATATCACTAATATACATTAATGAGAGTGAAAGTATTAACCAGAATTGC
Source organism: Ascarosepion bandense (assembly GCA_037127315.1). Taxonomy (NCBI): domain Eukaryota; kingdom Metazoa; phylum Mollusca; class Cephalopoda; order Sepiida; family Sepiidae; genus Ascarosepion; species Ascarosepion bandense. The sequence goes on along the minus strand of JBBBDQ010001378.1, from coordinate 1,309,630 downwards.
AATTTGTCTGTTTTCTTTGAAAAACATGACCTGGAAATTTAACATTACATTTAGTTTAAAGATAATGGGTTGTATCTACAGTATAAAAATGGCAAATTTTATTTTTTAATGCAAAAGACGTTAACTTTAACCTCCTTTCTCCTTTTCTTTCTTTTTCCTTTTAAAATTTTTCTATGTTTTTCTTTTTCTTGTCTTTTTGAATGCACAAGGAAAATTTTTTGTAGATTGCCGTTACAAATATCTAATTTCGATATTGGCACATGAGTGCCTGTATGTGACTATTTTCTGGATGATTTTAAACATTAACTGTTGTATGGCTTTTGGTCTGAGAAGCAGCTGCTTGGTTGCAAAATATTTATTACCCATGGATTTGTAGAATATCAAAAACTTTTTCATGAGTGTATATTCTGTTAAATTTAATAAAATTTTAACATTGAGTTCTTTTGAGTTTGTCTCTATTGGAATTTACCTGACAAAAATATCAAATATTCTACATTATCTCTCTCTCTCTCTCTCTCTCTCTATATATATATATATATATATATAAAGTCCCCATTTTAGTCCTTGTTACATATTTGTAATGTTTGATTACAATATACATTCCTGTTTTGATTGGTATTAACAGCTAACAATACAACTTTGTTTCTCTAACCTTATATAAAAGATTAGATAGCAAATCAGAAAAATTTGAACTTTATCTTTTTTTTTCTTTTCTTTCTCCAAGAAAAAGATTCATTGTTGGATATAAAAAAATTTCTTATGAAATAAAAAAGAAAGATCTTTGTAGCCAGGCAGCCAGTGTAAATATCACTATTCAGAAAAAAAAAGTTTGTAACCTTAAAAAAAACGTCAATCTTCAAACCTGTATTTGAAGTGACAGAAACATGTGCTTGTTTGCATTTTAATTGACCACTCATTTCATGTGACAGAAAGCATTTTTAATTCCAATTTTTTTTTTTTTTTCAGTTTTGTTGCTTTTTGACTTGAAAAACCTAAAAAAAAGATGACTTTCCTAAAATTTTATTTTATTGGTTTCCAGACTTCTTCGTTACTTTGCAAGTTATGCATGAAAAATATGGTGCTGAAATATTGCAAAAACATAACGGCAGAAAGAAAAGTTCAGGTAACTGGATTTGTTTTCTTTTGCTTTTCTGTCATCGATAACTTCACACTTTCTTGTAAAATTCAATCTTTTTAGATATCAAACATGTTTGTTCAAAAATCATAGAAGTCCTACCAAAATTCATTATTAGCGACCACAACCATAACAACATAAGATATGCAGATGACACGGTGTTGATAGCAGATATAGAAAAGAAACTAGAACTTCTATGAAAGAAAGTGAAAAAAAGCAAGAAGAAAGGACTAAGCCTCAATTACCAGAAGATAGAATGCATGGTTGTTAGATAAAGAAAAAGCTCAACATGTAAATTGCAAATTCCAAAATCAAACAAGGACTACAATGTAAATATCTGGAAAGTGAGACTGGATTCAACCTATACAGTGAGGCAATTCTGAGAGAATTACGTCCTACCAGGATTCATTATTGGCACTACAATTTTAACAACATAAGATCTGCTGATTACAGTGTTGATAACACACATGGAGGAATTAAGAATTCTTGGAGAAATTAGTGAAGGAAAGCAAGGACGACTAAACCTCAATTGCAAGAAAAAAGAATGAATGGATGACGGCAAAAGGGGTTGAACCCAACATGCAAATTACAAATTGGAGACACCAAAATCAAACCAGTACAACAACAAAAATATTTGGCCAGTGTTTTAACAGAAGACAAAAAAAAATGTGACGGGACATTGGGATAGAAAAAGATATATTTTAAAAAACTAAGCAAACTTAATAAAGAGAAGGATTTTGTAAGAAACAAATGAGTAATTATATCAGTCCACCTATATGGTAGCATGTGCTGGACAATCTCAAAGATGAAGAGACTTGAAGCAACAGGGATGTGGTTCCACAGAAGGATGCTGAGGATACCATGGACCAAATATGTGAACAACAAAAACTTTTAGAGAAAATGGAAACAAAAAGAACTTAAAATCAGGAAGACAGTTGAAATTTCTAGAGTATATAATGAGGAAAGAAGGCTTGATAAATTTGATAATCACAAGACAGATTGAAGGCAGAGCAAGATATTGGAAAGATAAAGACAAAATTTATAAAGAACTACAAAGGACAGAAAATTGTGGAGAGCCATGATCACCAATGTCCTAAAGAGATGCTGCACATATAAAAAGAATAAATATCATATCATAAGGGTTATTGTTGTAAACATTGAAATTAATACATCAAGTTCAACTTATTACTGAGTCACATCAGACTTTAAGTCCTTCAAAAAGGCATGAATCTTTCTACCCTCCAATTAAACAAAAGGATTGGGTTTGTAACATTGTGTGTGTAAAATAAGAGAAGAATTTAAGGTGAAGGATTTAGGGGGGGAAAAGTCATCAAATAAACAGTTACACAATTTGTTGTGAATCAATAGTATTTTTAAAATAATTGACAGGAAAATATTTATATATAAGAGGGGAAAAAATCAGCTTTCCACCAATAATTAGCACATAAATTAATTCATCAAACTTAGTAAAAGAAAAATAAAGAAAAACACTAGCTTGACAATTGAACTGTACAATTGCAAAATGGTTTTACAAAACTCTGGAGACAAGGTGCTGAATATAATATCGTTAGCTAAGTGACAAATCTTATTTACACCCACCTGTAGTTTTTACTGTGAAACTATACTGAGCTGACCATGTAGTTAGAATTTTTGGGAGAAAGCACATATCCTGGTGGGATCAATGTGTGTGTGTGTGTGTGTATATATATATATATATATATATATATATATATATATATAATTTTTTTTTTTAACATGGCCAGTATATTCTTGGACACAATAATTTGTGACTTCATGTTAATACAAGCATTGACGGCTTCTGAACATTTCTGTCTACCCAATTTCCCTCAAGGCTTGGGTCAACTTTGGTTTTCAGGCACTTTTCAAAAGTGTTGTATGCTAGGATTACCTCTTCCCCCAGCCAATAACATCAAGATGTCACTGTCCTCTCAAATCAACAATGGTAAGATTTGAACCCAAGTTTCTTAATTGGATAAAACAGATGTCAAAACATTGTTATATTCCCATATATATATATATATATATATATATATAGAGAGAGAGAGAGAGAGATGCATATTTCATTAAATAATATAGACAAGTTTTGTCAATTTATTTTATGTAAATCTTTTTCATATTGTCTAATAAGCTTAATAGCATTATCGTTGAAAGAGAAAAGAAAATCACAATATTGATATGTTTTTATTTAATCCTTTCTGAGCTTTCGACTTAAATCAGCTGTTATCAAAGATGACAATTGTATGGGTTGTAATGAGCAGTTTGGGCAAACAATAGTAGTCATTTCTATTTTGTTTGTGTGGAAGATTGGCAAACATATATATATATATATATATATATATATATATATATATATATATATTATGAATTATATTTTAGAACATGTACATAATCATTCTACATATATCCGCTACAAAGGTACAATTGTTTTGACATTGAAACTTTACACACCGCCTGATGAGACATTGAAGTTTCAATGTCGAAACAATCGTACCTTTGTAGCGGAGATATATATATATATATATATATATATATATATATCCACTACAAAGGTACGATTATGATTATGTACATGTTCTAAAATATAATTTATAATAAATATTCACAGCTCTATATATTATATATCGAGCACTGTTTTAAATTCATGTTTTGGACATTGTAAGAATTCTTTCTTTGTTTTGTATTCACTTGGGGAGATATATATATATATATATATATATATATAGTTGCTGACTCACTACCATAGCTTCATCTATTTGACAAATCAGGCAGTAAGTGTTAGGTGTTTAGGAACCATTTTACCTTATAAATCCAACATATTCTTGTTTAGTGGAAGAACTTAAGATGGCCACACCATTAATCTGGTGCTAGGTATGTTAAGATACTTTTATGTTTACAATTCACCAATATTTCACTCTTTATTTAATAAATTTGTCTGGTCAGAAATGGTTGCTATTTGCCAATTTTTCTTGACTTAACATGCAGTATACCCCCCACACACACACACACGTGTGTGTTTATATATTCAATAGACCAAGGGTCAGCAACCTATGGCACGATTAGTTGAATTAAAGTCTCCAGAAGACGAACATTTAGAAAAGTCTGCTGCTATTCTCAACTGTTGAACATTCCTTCCGAGATCTTTCATCTGTTTGAAGAAAATTGCTTTTGCTCTTTCAGATTTTGGTTCAACTTGTTCCTATGAGAAAATTTTCTTTAACATGAAAGCAGTGTTAAGGCAACAATGAAGTTGCCTAACACCTGAACATTAAAAAAATTGTGTAAAACTCAAAGTATTAAAGTATGTTGCCAATATCGAACAGTTGGCTAAAACTATCCAAGGGCAAGGCTCCCATTAATAAAAATTTTAAAAAATAACACTTTTAAAAACTTTATTTCTATTAATGTGGTATACATATTGTATTTATTAATACATAAAATATAATGTAGAACAGGTATATTAACCTTGACTTCTACAAAAATACATATGTTATTGTCACACTGAATGATTTTAAAACCTCAGTCAGCATATAGTAAGTAAAAGGTTGCCAACCTCTGCATTAGACAAATGTTTTTAAAAACAAACTTTCATAGATTACTTTTGGTTTCACTGTGAATTCAATGAGATGCCAGCAGTTCAACAATACAGTAATGCCTGAAATCTTGTTGATATCAGGATTTTAGATGTCTTAAAAGTGACTTTAAAATCCTTGATCTGTATTGGACTTTGTGGTTTTACCTTTAACAATTGGCAATGTTAGCTGCACATATTAGCATTGTGGGTATTTATGCATACCTATTTTCATGCATGTATTTAACTTTCTTTTTCCTTTTTTTTCCCCTCAAAAGTTTGATGAGAAGGTAATTGCTGAGCGAATATTTCGTGGAAAAAAGGAGTCCTATCCATATAGCATTAAAGAATTCTTTGTCAAAGATCGACTTGGTGAGTAAAATGAAATTTTTTAATTTTCATTAGATTTATTTGTGAAAGTGTACATGAAGTTTGTAGAGTAAAAACAATGCAAACATTGTTTTTATGGGGGTGGGAAAAATTTAGTGCACATAGAAAAAAATATTGGGGTTGGTCAAATTATTGTTCGTCTATACTTCTGAGATGAGATACTATTTACATTATTTACGTTGTTTGGAATGTTGCCCTCATTCATTGATCTTCAGGTGCTAGGAACTTTTAACTAAATCCTTCATTTATCCACTGAAATAAAGGCGTTGGTTAGTTCCAGTGACTTGCCCCAAAGAGTTGAGTTCAATACCTGGCTAAAGCAGTAGTGAACACTTAACTTAGTGAGTTAAGTTAAAGGGAGATAACCACATGGCATCTGGAAGTGGCGTTGCACATGGAATGTGAATTATATACCCAAGCGATCTAAATAAAGGGTTTGGTTCAAAATTTCTAGCACCTGAAGGCCAGAGCGCATGATGGCTAAAACATTGTAAACATGACAAAGACAAGTCTGGACAATGTAAATCATATAAAATTATTGATTCTGTTTATGATTGGGTGCCTACCATATTTTGAGATTTTTAGAAGACAAAAATGTCTGCTTGCTTGAAGCTAAAATTCTTTTGTTTTTTTATGGAGAGAATCCATAAAGTTTCAAATATCATTTCAGTGGTTTGAGAAAGTGCAGTATCATGCTATACAGAGAAATAAGAGTGTATATTCAGTCAGTCCATGAAAACAATTTGTTAGGAATTTGTAAATGCTGCTTCCATAACCCAGTAAGGATTTTTGAGAAAGGGGCAACTGTTTAAGTTTTTTAATTTTTTAAAAAATCTGGTGAAAAAATGAATTGAGGGAAAGAGGCAGCTATAAAATTAAAACAAAATTTTGAAATAAATTGATTTTTAGCCTTTGGATTCTAAACTAGCAATTTTTAAATTGTCATGTTCAATTTGTTTTAATCAATTCCTAATCTATTTAAATAGTAAAATGTAAAACATTTCAAATTTTTCATTTTTTTCCAATCATCCTCCTTTCAAATGTTCAAATTCTGTCTGTTTATTTTTTTAGCTTCTCACCATGAAGCCATGATGAAACCTTTCATCAATGAATCAATAAACAAAGAAGAAATTTTGGTAAGTAGATATATTATTAATATGTAATAATTTTAAAATAGATCACTGCAGCTCTGTTTATAAATGAACTGAAATAATCTGATTTAAACACCAGTCGCTAGAATCTCCAATATCATTAATTGCCTGATTTAACCATATTATTTAATGTTGACTAGTATTGTTTCTTATTTTTTTCTTTTTATTCAGTCAGTCAGTTAAATGTCATATGGGATACATGCTTGGGTGATCATGTCCCGAAAGAGACATGACTGATTGGGCAGAAGATTATTCTGCAGTAGGTTGCCATTACTTTCTGCAATAGACTGGTTACCAGCCAAGGCTATAGAATCCAATCTGTCCTGTTATTTAACCCATAACTGGAGGAAAGGGATGGGTTAATACCATTCCCAAGGGTATTTGTGCATAAGTGAATGCAAGATATTTAACAAAAGTTCGAACTAGGCCCCTCGATTTCTCATTCCGAGTCGATATCACTGCACCACAACACACATCCATTTTATTTACAGCTCTCAAATTGTCATTCGGTGAACATTTTGTAAGCATTGGGAATTAATAATAGTAGTAAATAACTGACAATGCTGTGCAAGAAATTTGATTCTTTAAGCTTAAAAAAGAATACTTCCTTGTTATTATAAAAATCTGTATTTTTCACTTCTTTATTCTATTGTCAGTTGCTGGAAAAGGCTTATTTTTTATTACTAGAAAAGAAAATTCTTTTAAAATGCAATTTTTGTGGTGCTCTCAACAAATTAGAATCTAAATTTATGTAATGTAAATGAAACATTGACTTAGATAAAATAAGATTATACTCATGAAAAAAAAATCTCTACTTACTTGAATTTCTATAAAATGAAATTTGTTTTAGAAAATGACATATTTACTACTGGAGTTTTGTGTGTGTGTGTATATATATATATATATATATATATATATATATATATATATATAAAGTAGAATCCTTGAAATTTGGTAAGGTAAATTCCAGTAGAGACAGTCTCCAAAGAGAACTTTTAACAGAGTATTATGTCTGAACAAATTTAAGACATCCACTGTTATATGAATTTGGTTTGAAAAGTGGCTGGGACCACAAAATACAGTATTACCAATGGATTTGTAAAAATATCTAACTTTTGTTTCCTCTGTCTGTCTGTGTGTGTGTGTGTGTGTGTGTGTGTGTGTGTGTGTGTGTAGATATATATATATATATATATATATATATATATATATAAGATTTTAGTTTATTACAATGGGTAATACATGTTTCACTGCATCTTGATGTTATTGCGGTTCGTCAGACCAAAATGTTACAACAGTTGGTCCTCAAAATATCCCCCCCCAAAAAATTTCTTTTATTCTATTTTACATAGATGCTCACATGTCCATTAGAATAGACATTTGTAACGGTTATTTACAAAAATTTCTCGCTCATTTGAAAAGAACCCCAAAGAAAGAGGAAAGCGAGGATAAAGAAAAGATAGATGATTGATTAATGTAAAGAAGAGAAAAAGGGGGGGAAAAAAGAAAAAAGGGGAAACAGAAAAAAACTGAATGGAAAGCAAGAAGAGAAAAAAAGTATAAAGAGATACAATAAAAGGAAATACAGTATCACGAGAAATAAATTTTGACTCCATTTATCGTAATAGCTTCTCAGAATGTGGTGAAATATATATTACCCATTGTAATAATCTAAAATCTTTTATAAATTATATTACTCTGTTAAATTAAATAAATGAATTTAACATTGAGTTCTCTCAAGTTTGTCTCTATCGGAATTTACCTGGATTCTATATCAAGTGTGCTATATATATATATATATATATATATATATATATATATATAAATATCAATGGTACCTGTGCCCTAGATCAGAATGTTGGATCTATTCACCAAGAAATTAAATTTTGTGCTTATGTGAAAACTTATGAGGATTTTGAAGATTTTTGTTCTATCATTTCTACCATGGCTTTTAAGGGAAAGTTTAGCTTCATGCCTGCAAATTGTTTTGCATTCACAATTAAATATTTAGAAAAAAATTTTTTAAATTAAATTGAAATTTTGTTCTAAACAGTAAAGGCTTAACAAACTGGAATAACAGTTTTTCAAGAAATTATTGCATGTAATTGTCTGTTATTGATATTTATTAAAATCATCTTTGCTTTTTCTTTTTATCTATACTATAGTATTCAACTCCTGTAATGAAATATGACCGACATGGCTACAAGTCACGTAATCGGATCCTGATAGTGTCTGACCAGGCACTCTATGTACTTAATGAAAAAGATTTCAAAGTGAAAGATAAGATAACCTACTCCCAGTTGAAACGTAAGTTATTTCCATTTTTATCTGACACAGTTCTAAAAATCTTTCAAGTTAGAAACATAGATAACATTAAAATATTAGCAAATTATTGATTGAAGTGAAACTATGAAACCCATAAATCTCATATTTTTCTAATGTGAGGGGAAAAAAAAACACTTCTGAAACTATGCATACAATATAGAAAAATTGATGCATATATTTTCAAGATTTTTTACTGGAAAATTAGTAAATAGAATTGATTTGATACCTGAATTGTCATGATTTCAAATTTGAAAACTTGACATCTTCATTTTTATGACTTGGTATGTCAACTTTTGTCGGAAATTGCATGAAATACAAAATTAATAATGCATGGAATTTTATCAAATTCAAAAATTTATCCTCGTATAATTTCATCAAATATGAGGTACTATTCAAAAGATTTTAATGACATGAATCTTTTGGAAGGCATTATGACTTCAATCACATTCCCACTGCCATAACATAGCTTTCCTGTGTTGTTTCTATAAATATTTTCATGGTAATTGTTCCAATAAGCTTTCTTTGGTAATTCAACTTTACAAATTAGAGTGCAGTACTAGATATGCAGTTAGGTCTTATCATTTTACAGTCAAAATTGCAAGCTCCATGCTAAGTTTCTTCTCACATGTGTCACTTACAGAACTTTTCTTGCAAATCAGTCAATTTTGATCTTGAAAAATTTAAATGCAATGTCAATTGTAAGCTTGTCTTAAGTCTTGTTCTTTTATTGTTCCCTTTCCTTAATGGTTGTTTTCCTTTTCATTTTCTTTCACACTTGGTTTACCTTTGAACATTACTGGCTTAATTGCCTTACTTGAAACAAGAAAAATGATCTCGTGTCTACAATCAAAACATTCAGTTATTTTTAATGTTAAAAATAGATGTATTTATGTTACAATCCTGGTGGTCACAAAAATCCAAAGGATTTGTAACTGGACAGATGAAGAATTTTGTCAATGTTTATTAAATTTATCTTTAAGGTTGTGGAATCCACCTTGCAAAGTTTAATTAAAAAAGCAGTTACAACAGTTTACACATCGCTCATGTCGTGAGTCCAGATAAAAATATTTAAATTAGTACAAAACTTACTTCAGAATGAAAACTCATGTTTCTTAACGCAGATGCTGGATTGAAAAACTTAGTTTGAATTTCTTGCTGGTCTTCACTGATTGGTCAATAAACCGAATGCACGTGAGAACACGTTTAGTTCACCAAAACTTACAAGTATTTCTGATCCTAATTGTCTGTATAAAAAGAAGAAATTTAGTGAGATCCTTCACTTCAGGATAGGAAGCAAAACATGACGCTAGTCACCATGTAACAGACAGAAGCACAATTGCCAATTTCATTTGCCTTATGGTGTACAGCTGAATCCAAGTGAGAAATTAACTTTTCAATTCTCTCTTTCTAACTCTCATTCACACAATTAGTTGTTCACTCACTCAATATTAATTCTCAGTGAGAATTCAAACGTCAACCAAGTACTACTGAAATCCATGCAATTACAATCTGTTGAATTTTGCCAAGTTAAGTAATTCTTAACACATAACCAAAATTGCAACTCACTCAATCATTTTAATTAACTCAAAGGAACATTTTACATTTTTTACACATTCCTTTGAACTCACTTGAAGTAACATGTTTCAACAAACTGTTTTGTACTCTTTCAACATAATCTCATCTCCACATTTTGTATATTTTGTGAATATAAATTTTGTTTGTTCTTTTGTTACCAATTATCAAGATTTTTCTCATTCATTATTTGTTCGTTGTCAATTACCAAAGCTACAAAATTAAAATGTGGGGAATATAGGCCAATATTCCTCCACAAGGTCAATTACTTCAGACCATAATTCCAAGAGAAGATTAGGTGGCGTTCTCTGCCTTACACACTTATAGGTTTCATTTGGACTTCTGCTAATTATGGAGTTCCTAGTAGTTCAAATGGTAAACGTAACTGGTATGTTTAACAAAGTTTCTCTGAGATAAAAGGAACCTGAGTTAGGGTCACTGGGAACTTCTCTTTTCTTTTTAACCTGTCATATCTGTTCTCATTGCCAAAATTAATGTCTGGATTGTATTTATTAATTCTAGCTAAAGACAAAAAGCTTTTTTGTATTTGTCAAGGACAATTGCTCCAAATGAAAAAGAGACAAGTTCAGATTCCAGTCAAGTGCATTGTATTCACTTACATTGAAATACTCTTGGGAATTAATGAATTTATTTCTATCACCAGCTTTATGTTAAATAGTAGAATTGAAAAAAAAAACAAAAAAAAAAACACTGTTGATCTCAAAAAATTGTTACTGCAACATTTCCTTAGAAAATATTCCAATCCACCCAAATGTTTTGGCTTTAAATAATCTGCAAAAGGTTAATCTGTAAACACAAATTCTTTTAACCACTTGTATTTATCCATGTATTTTTTGATTACCTACCAGTTTATTGCGTTTAAGAATGAATTTAAAATGAGCAAGTCTTCAGCTATGAAAAAGCAAAACTTTCTCCAAATAAATTCTGATGAATAAGAAAAAAGAATGAAGATTTGGATTAAGAAAATTATAATAAGTTAATGAAAATATTTGTTATTTATACTCACTCTTGGTTTATGAAATCTATGACACAGTAATTGCGAGTTTGATCCCTGGGCTGGGAAGTGCAAACTTAAACAGGGTGGAAACAGGGTAGGCTGTAACTGAGCAGTACTAGATAAAGAACTAGAAAAGATTACCGTAGACATGGTCAATGAAACAATCTACTCTTTTTAGATTAAATGATGGGTTCAGTTGAAAATTCCCTGAACATTACTCAGGTCAAGCAACACCTGATGAAGGCCAGAGAGCACAATGACTGAAATGTTGTGACAACAAAAATGAGGACAATTGTCTGACTGCAAATGTAAATAACTCGATACCAAAAATTCCAGCAGAAAGTAATATAAAATATCTTTAGATTCATCCACACACCTGAAGGTTTGTTCAACCATGTAACACATTTCTGTAATTTATTTGCAGGTGTAATGGTAAGCCCTTTGACAGATGGAATATTTGTTGCCATTGTATCAACTGAAGAGAATGGTACCAAGGTATTTAACAAAATTTTGTTTTAATTTTTCTTTTGTAACCTAACAAGAATAAGTCCTCTTTCATTGAAATTTGCCTTCAGCAATATCACATTGAAAACATTAGTTCTTTGTTAGATTACCAAAGTTAATTGAGCTTTGTTAATAACTAGATGGGTTATCCCCCCCTATGAATACAGGAACTGGATCTGTGGGTGGTGTAATAGATGGCAAATTCCCTTGGTAGATCATGATCTGAAAAAAAAAAAAATGATCACCCAAACATGTCACATTCCCATCCCTACCGACACACATTGGGTTAGAATGGCGGAGAGAGTAATGACCCATTTCTCTCTGTGATCTGACAAATAACCCATAATATTTTACATTTAAAAAAATTTACTTTCTGACAGATTTAATAAATTTAAAATTTTCTTGATACATTTGAGCAGACATTTTTTTAAAACAGTGAAAAATGACATCTACTGACCAGTTGGGGTGGGGGTCATATCTATACAAGCATAAGTATTCACAAAATAATATTTGGAGTGATAAGAATGTCAGATAAAAAGTTAGATTCTTTACAATCGTGAATATTTGTTAAACTGAAAAATATTTTTTGTATATTGTCAAATTTAAGAAAATGCAAAACAGATGTAATTTTGTCATAAGTAATTCTTTAAAATTGAAATGTCAACCAGCCTTTCATCACACATGATCGGTTTTTGATTGGATTAATGGGAATAAAGAATGATACTTCTGTTTACTTTCATCATAGTAGGTAATGAAATGTAGACAATTTTCTTATCGCACCCTCTGTGTATGTGTGTGTCTCTGTCTATTTTTACAAAATAAGTTATAGGCCAAAAATGTTAAAATTTCAACAATAAATAAAATAATAATTGAGATACAATTTCTGTAATAAAAAGTTAATTTCACTGATAAGGAAATATGATAAAGTTAATGTTTTAATTTACAAAATTTATTTTCATACAATAATTCTTTAGAAAAAAATCCAAGTGTTTTAAAAATCAAATCAATATGCATAAAAAGAATAGAAACACATTCATATAGACACTTTAAAATGTCTAAATACTAATAAAGGTTGATAGAAAATAAAGTTTGGCAAATTTTTTTGTGTGTGCGTAGTAGAATTAAAAGCTATAAAAATTGTGTTTTTTTTTTTTTTTGTTTTGTTTTTTGTTATACTCATCATGTTGCAATTGTTTGGTTTGTATGTCTCATGTATGCCTAACCCTCATTCACTTCTCTCTTCACTGCTTCACTTACCCACCTCAGTCAGGAGGGGATGATGATGACCCAGACTACGACAAGGTAAAAATAAACAAAAACAAAAAGTCTGCAGTGTTGTAAGAAAATAAAATTACTAAGGAAAAATTTGATGACTTATCTCGTGGGCTACTTTTATATTTTATTTTATTTTGTTTTTTTTATTTTTTTAGTCCCTCCAGAACATTTCAAGTTTTCATTCTGCCAGATGTTTAGATTTTTTTTTCTTAAATTTCACGATAATGCCATAAATAATAAATATAGATTAAAACTAGTTAGCTCTTGACCCTTGGGTGTTCACAGGACTCTTTTAACAATATTTCAATTTGCAATTTACTCAAACTTGAAGTGAAAGCTTGAATGTGCAGGTGGTGTATTAGATAACAGCTCTGAAGCAGAAATCGGAGACTCCAGTTTGAATTCTAGCTGATATTCACTTACACCCAATTACTATTGGTGAGAGGGATGAATCTACTTCTCATCTCCCCTCCCCATTACCAGCAACTAGTTCTATAGTAGAATTTGTATCTGTAAATCATTACTTTTTTTAAATTCTTACAATCCTAAAATATTACCTGGCTTTAAATAACCTAAAAAGGTTAAGTCATAAAAAAAACAATCCAAAACTGAATTAACTATTGTAAAGTTTTATCTCAGGTGAAATCAAATTAAAAACAAAATTGTATATTGCATGTAATGGTAATTATTTTCTGTAGATATAATAAATTTTACTATTTAATGGTAGGTGAATTTTATCCCAACTGAAGGGAACATTTTGAAAAATGAAAAGCTGCCATTTTTTTTTTTTTCATAACTGATATGAATTGAATGGTATATCTTAATTGACCAACATTATTTCTTATTGTAATAACAAAGGATCACTTTCTACAAAGATTACAATCTTTGAAATTTTTAAAAAATACTCAGATGATAATGTATAATGAACTAACAGTTTATCAAGTCACTTGACTGAACCCGAATAATGTGAACACAATAACTTCATTTTCCGAATTCATATCATGTGCCTCATTTATTTTATGACACTGAATTTCTTTAAAGAATTTCTCTAATCAAAGGATGACCTTCAGGTTAAGCATCAATTTAATTCTTTTAAAATATCTCTTAATACGGCAAGAAGATTTGCTTGACTAAAGGTGGAAGGTGCTTTGTTTTCCAACATAGAAATTTGAATCATTAATCTGAGTTCAAATTCTGACTGAGGCAGTCTTTTGTACCAATGCTCTCTGGAAAGGCATGAATCAATTTCTTTGCTCACCCTGCAAATTCTGTATTCAAATTGGACAGCTAACAGCCAAACAAACTTCTTAAATAGTGCAATGGACAGAGTTTTGGTGAAGCTTTGACTAGCTTTAGAATTCGGAAGTGGATTAAATAAATTCAAGCAAAAGTTAGAAAAGGAGGTTCCCTCACTTCATCATTGTGCAAAGAAAAATATTTGAAAAATGGGTAACTGTCAGATGAGTTATGAGTATCTGTGTTCACACAATTATTTTAAAACTTTTTAAGTCATCTATTTAATTTTAGGTCAGTATATTAATTCTGTTAATGTGGAAAAAAATCTTTAATTTGTTTTTAATATTCTTAAACCTGTATAAATGTTTCTACAATAAGTTAGTGTCAAGATAATTTTTTTTCCATGAAATTGTTATTTTAACTACATTCACTCCTCGGCAATGTTTGCTTTAAAAAGCAATGATTAGAATTAATAAAACCTAAATACATGACGAATGTGCATTTATACATATTTTGTTTTTGAATCTACAACAAAAATATTAAACAATATTAGATCATTTATTTCCAAGAATTTTATTTACAACATTCTAAAAACAAACACAATTAGAACTAATGCAATATTCATCATTTATCAATTTATAAAGAAATATGAAACAATTTTTTATTCACAAATTTATAAACATTTACTAAATTAAAAATATGTGAACCAACCATACGGAAATCCTTATATCAAATTTTATAAAATTTGAATCAATTGGCAATTAGCCAATCATATCAATAAACAATATAAGGAATAATGTAACTAAACAGTCTAATAGTGTTATTTTTATTGTCAATTCTCAAGAACAAAGAAAATGTATAAATTCACTTTCATCCTATGTTCAAGTTTTATTACAGTTCTCATCGTAACTTTTTAAAAACAAACATTGCCGAGGAGTGAAGGTAGTTAAAATAATAGTTGTGTCAAGGGAAAAAAAAACATTTTTTAAAGTCTTTAATTCTTAATTTGAAAACCTTAATTTTTTTTAGTGACTGAAGACTGAAAAAAAGGAATGTTCCTGTAATATATATAAATTAATCAATCCAGCGACACCCTAACAATGACAGAATTGCATGCAAAATCTTTGAATATCAACAACAAATCCAGCAGATCTTACAGCTTATTTGTTTAAAAATTAGATATGAAATATCCATATAGGGTGTGATGGTTGAGTTGTCATCTAAATGACGCAAAAATGAAAATACTGATACCTCATTTTAACAGATATATTTACCAAAGTTACACACAAATATCTTGAAATACAAAAAAGTAAATTTATTTAATAAAATTGTCATTGGCTCTAACCACAGCATCCCGATGATTTCGGAATCTGCAACTCTTCTCAATGGTCTCCTTGTTTAAGTTGATGAATGTTGCAATAATCTTTGCCTTCAGTTCATCTTTGGTGTTACAAGAAGTTTGGTTGGTTTCTCACTCAACTGCAACTTCATAGGGTCTTTCAGCAGCCACCCTCTTGACGCAGGATAGCGCTACCTTCTCAATCTCCTTAATGTAGACCTCTGTGTTGTGCCCGAGGCCCTCAATTAAAAATTCTGGAGTTCTTTTCTTAACAGAACGATCAGAATGAGTTTTCAGAGTTGCATCCAACTTTTTTGAATCCTCTGCACTCTCATCAGATTGACACCCAAATATGACTCAATATTTGCATTGAAGCTTTCGGCATGAATGCCAAGCACTACAGCAGGCTTTTTCCAAATTTCTAGCAGAGTGAACTGTGTCATGATGTTCTTTTTTTCACAGACAGTGCCCAACTGACCTTACTATGCTGTACTATCGACAATAACAAAGTGGATACACAAAAATTAAAAATAGAAAATGGCGACAACTTACCAATAAAACCCTGTATATGTATTAAATCTGACCTTTTTAATTTGTTCAAATGTTGTTTTAATTGGATATTCATAAAAAAATATGCACCTTCTGGCATATTTTTCTAATGAGATTTCTCAAATATTCAGACTAGTACAGTTTAATAATGAAAACAGAACATCTCAAATATGATTATTCATTATAGTAACACTTAAACAAATTATATATGTAGCATGTGATGGGCAAATTATCACCATTTTGTATTAATTTTTGTGTAATTTTGATAAATATCTGTTAAAAGTAAATGTCACTGTTATTTTTATTTTTGCATAATTTAGTTATTTAACGCATAGCTAGAGAGAGAAGAGAAGAATTAATACCTTTCCCCAGAGTATTTGCATGTAAGTGAATGCAATGAATTCAACTGGAATTCAAACTGTTCTCCGATTTCTTGTTCTGAGCCGATATCCACTGCACCACAAAACACATCCGTTCTAATATTGCAGCTCAATTTTTTAATATTGAGCACTTTTCCAAATATTCACTGATCTTTAAATGTGCTAAACACCAATAATTTACTGGCCTACATGTTTTGTTAGGCATTAACATTCTGTTATTTTTGTTAGTTTTATCTTAATAGACTTTACGTTTTTTTACCTTGGCATAGCTATATCTTTGTATAGCTAAATCTAATCCAACCTAGTGTCAATATATCTAGAAGTAACGAATTATGTATTCTAGAATTGTATAATCTTAAAACAGCTGACACCTTACACGGGACTTAAAATACAAGTTGGATAACTTTATCTTTAGATCAATGAGATCTGATTTTCATCATATGCAGGTTGATTGAAAAATAATTCCCTATTTTATGTATGAGTAGCCAGCCAGGAGTCCTGATTCAAAACCCTGTGACTTTTTTTTATTTGGGATTGGTTAAAGGAGCATCTCTACAATGCCAAACAAAGAATTTGGAATAACTTGATGGTTTTGAATACAAGAGGTTATAACTTCCATATCACAAAAGTTCCTAATGAAATCAATTGAAGCAATTCCTGAGTGGCTCGAGAAGCTGGTAGCGAAATCTGATGCATGTACTGAATTTTAAATAAAACCTCATGCTAAATACTTTCGTCTAATATCCCCTCCTTGTAAAAATTATAATTAAAGTATTTTAAAATATCGAGTTAATTTTCAATCACTGTCGTATTTACGAATATGAAGGGTGTTGAAAAATTCTTGACTTGATCCTCTTATCCAAATCCAACCTAACTTTTTTTTTCTCTTTTTTTTTTTTTTTTTTTTTTTGTCAAGCTGAGAACTTCTCAGTGACCCTCCCTATATAAAATTATATGATCATAAAATACATTGTATGATAATCCTAAATAGAACTGATATGTGATACAAAACTGTATGGATTATTTAAATGTCATGAGAAAAAGATTAGTTATTATGGAAGAATATGATAGATATAAAATTTTGGCAATCTTTAACCTTTACACCTGTGAAAAAATGGTGAGTGAAAAGAACAATTCTTCCCTTGACTGTGTTATTACTCTATACACTTTTGACTCCGTTGGTAATGTTTATTCTCAATATTATAAACACATGTGAACCAAGAACAAAACAATCATATTTACATTTTATGAAGATTTACTGCTTGCTATTTTATAAAGAAATGTCAAAATTCTTTTTATTCAAAAATTTATAAAAAAATTACAATATGAAAAATATGTAAACGATGCCATATTTATTATTTACTTTTTTTTTTTTAATGTTTAAATAATCCAGTATTAAATCACTGAGATAAAATGTAACAAATATAATTTCAATTATAATTTATCAAATGACTTTTATTATCTCTTTTATTTTTTATGCTGAATGTTGTTAGTCAGGATTGTTGTCATAACTATTGACTTGTGGCTTGATTTATTTCATTTTGACTGTTAATGTGACTTAAGTGTTGTTTTTATTTTTCTCATCTCTCAACTAATTCTAAGCATTATTCAGATTTATGCATGTTTCTATTTTCTTCATTTTTTTTCTAAACCTTTTCTCATAATTTCGTACTAGACTCATTTTCACTCATTAAAATTTTTGGTCATTTTTGTTATCAGTTGTAACCATGACAAGACTTAGAAAATATAACTGTTTTTAAGTTTTTTTGGTTTTGGTTAAATGTTTCCAATTCATAAGGAATTTTAAGCTTTAGATTTTTAAGAAAATCTTCAAAACTCTTGACAAATCATTAACATTTCATGAAAAATAATTTAATTTGAAAATCTAAGTTCAGCCAAATCCTTAAATTGCTTGTATTCCTGCTTATCTGCTTGACAAAAAAAACAAATGACTTTAGAATTCTACTAAAAGTGAGATTATATCTGAAAAATAACTCTCATTGTGAGCATGTATTTTCTAAACCAAACATTTTGCCTTGCGATGTGTGTGTCTATGACTCTGCATATACATGTAAGTATGCTTGTGTATGTCTGTACTTGTAAAGCTGTCTATATCCGTTTGTCTATTGATCTTGTGATATTAGGTGGATGTATTGTGGTATTGTTGACAATCTTTTATTCAAATGAATTCATAGCATTGTCTTGAAATTATTTTCTTTGATTTTTCTAAGATTTCATGCTGTCTTTTAAATAAATTGTGTATTCTATGATAAAAGAACCATTTTGATTTTAATGGATTCTTTCCATTTTAGTTTCTTGAAATCAATGAACAAACGGTATTGAATGAAGTAAAATAAATGATTGTCTGGAAAATGTCCCTCTTCTAGTCTCTGTTTGCTGTGTCCCATTTTATATGCTTTCATATGCAGCAAAATTCTTAGTCAACTTTCTTGACCACAAAAAATCTTTCTTCTACTCAATCATTCAAACAAGCCAGTTGCTCATTATGACCTTGTCCAGTAGCAATTTGTTCATGTTCAAACAATTCCTAATCAAGAATTCCCTTTAATTTCCCTGAAGCATAGAGAATTTCTTTTTCTGCCATTGATTCCATTTATATTGAGTCTTTGAAAATCATTTCTGAATATGAGCCTGATTTTCTCTTTCAACTTGCCAGTTTCAAATACTAATGACTCTTATCTCAAATTGACTTCTTGTTAGAAAAGAAAAATATATATTTGTCTATTATTATTTTAAAAAAAAAAAAAAATTTCCCTTATATATGACCTTGAAATTTTTTATTTTTTACTGTATATTAAGAAAAAATTCAAACTTTTCTTTCTATATTATGAAAATGATATGACAGCATCCTTTTGAAAAAATGCTTAAATGTTAACTTTTTTTCTTTCCTGTCAATTCATGTGAAATCATTTTTTTAGCTTATAAATATTTTCCCAAGGCTTATAAATGTAAGATTTTCCTAACATTTTGCAAGTGATTGCTCTGAGAATTTTTGCATTAAACTGATATTTGTTTTTATTTAAATGCATTAGTCACATCTTTATATTGTTTATATACAAATACATTGTCTTGTTCATATGAATCTGGTGTAGACTATGTAAATGAGTTTTATGGTTTGCTGCCAAAATTCCTGGAATTTTTTTCATCGCTTGTATTGAAGATTACACACACTCTCATTTCTGAAGTGTTTGACAAAATTCTGAAATTTAACAAAATTGAAAGAATCTCAAACATTTTAAAATTGGATAAATCTGAAATGGTTGACGAATATAATTAAAGCTTAGATTTCTCCCCAATTTATTAGAGAGAACAAAAAACTTATAACAGTCATGATCATCTGTAACGCAAAACCTATTAAGGAAATCAGTATTTGTATTTATTTCTGAATTATTAGATTTGTCACCTTTTTCTGTTCAGCTCAAATTGATATTTTTAATCTTTCCTTTGATATATAAATTGTTTTTTTATATATATATATATATATAAAATATATATGCTTTTTATTTTTCTTAAGTTACCCATGATCTATTGATAACAAGTGTGGATAGATCATGATTTTATTTTTTTTGTTCATATTCTCACTACACATTGTTAAGCAGCATTAATAATTCTTCCAAGGTTGTGTAAAAATAATGAAATGACTTAACAAAAAAAAGAAAAAACAGATAACAATAGAAGCTTTTCCAAGTAAACCATTTTTTGTCATCTCAGTGTGTGATCATGTGATCAAACATGCCCTTCCTCAACTCATGATTAGGGAGCATTTCTATCACATGCCAAAGATGTCACTGTCATTAAAAAGATTTATTTTTATATCTACTATTATTAAAAAAAAATAAAAAATAAATAAATAAATTTTCCCTTATCTATAACCTTGAAATATTTATTTTCTGTATATTAAGAAAAAATTCAAACTTTTTTTCCATATTATGAAAATGACATGACAGCATTCTTTTGCAAAATTTAAAAGAAAAAAATGAAATCTTTAAGTGATGATATAAATATGAAAAATAATTTTTTTTTCTTCATACATTTGAATTCCAAAATAATTGGAAAAAAGGTTTTATAGTCTTTTAGCACCCACCGTCATACATAAAATTTAAAAACCAACCAAAGTTCTTTAAAGATTTTTCATTATTTTGGGCCATGTCCCTGGTTTATGGTGGAAATTTAAATATAAATTACCCAATGCCTGAGTACATTTGGTTTTCAATATTTGTGCTTAGTTAGTTTGATCTTTTATTTATTTATTTTTTTTAAATATTGTCTCCATGCATCATGTCATTTTTCTAGTGATGAAATGTATTTGTGCCTAAATTTAACAAATGTTGAATTTTTGTTTTATGCTTAATGCTTCTACTGTTAAGTTTTTTTTTTTTGTTTTTTTGTTTTTTTTTTTGTTATCGAATCCAAACACTATAATGTATTGTAGTTCATATTTTTGTACAAATTCCCTATTTTATTTTTTTATTATAACATTTGGGCAACATTTTTATACTTATAAATGTATTTGCAATACTTCTGTTTTTTCTGTCTATATTTCTGAGATGAGGTATCATAATTATTTACATTGTTCAGACAGTTGTTTTTGCTACCATATTCATGTTATTTTGGTATTTGTACACTCTGGCCTTCTTCAGGCATTCAAAATTTCAAACTTAACCCTTTATTTCATCGACCAGGTTAGATTGTTCTAGTTCCACATCATGATGCTGATATCTTGGTATCAGTTATCTCCCTTTTAACTCTAAGGTATTTTTAATTTTTCTTCACCTTTGCTGTAGTCAGGTATTGAACTCATAACTCTTTGTGTCAAGTCATTGGATTCCACCAACACTTTTATCCACTTATTTTTCTTGTTACTACTTTTTGGGATTTTCCATGTTAGAATTTTGAACTCTTTTCATATATCTACTTTCTGACTTATACACTAAAAATCAAAATGGCTCCTATTGTCAGTCTCTGCATCTGATTTTGACCTTACTTTAAAAATGTCATGTCTTCTGTTAGACATTTTTTCAATCTAGTTTACTTGTCACAATTGTTTTGATTAATTCAACACTTCTTTCCTTCAAAGGATATTTTTTTTTCTACCATCCGCCTGTGTTTTGAATACTGCTGCCACATCTGGTCGGGTGCCCCTGCTATTCTCCTTGGGGTTCTTGACAAAATACAGTGAAGAATCTGTAATGTGATTGATACCGACTTAGCTGACCGCCTGCAGTCACTCTCTCACCGGCGTGACATGGCTTCCCTGTGCCTCTTCTAATAATACTTTCATGGCTTCTGCTCTGATGAACTTAAATCACTGGTGCCCCAAGGTGTGAATTTGCACGAGATACTAGATTGGCAACTAGGTCCCACACTTTTACAGTGAAACCAATGAAATGTAACCGCAATTTCTACTCTAACAGCTTCTCTCGCACTTCCCGCCTGTGGAATTCCCTTCTGCATGCTTGCTTCCCCAACGGCTACAACCTCCAGGAGTTTAAATGTAGGGTCAATAGACACCTCCTAACACACTAACTCACACCCATTCTCTTCAACTCTCTCCCTATGTACATCCTAACTCGTCTATCACCCTCCTGACATTTTCTATACGAAATCGCTCTATGTAACCCCCTGCACTATAGTGGCAGTGGAATGCCTTGCTTGGGGTGACATTAAAAAAAACAAAAAAATCACTTTTTCCGAGAAATTCTGTTAAAAAAAAAATATTGCTCCTTGCTTTAATATTGTAAGCAGTTAAATCCTTAATATTAAACATAAAGACCAGTTCTTTGATTTGAATTTGACTCTTAAATATTTATAATATTTCAAGAATTATCTCTTCACATTTTTAGAATTTAAGATAACTATATAATTTAAATATTGTTTTGATTTTATTCCAAATAGTCCATATTTAATTAGTTACATTGGTTTTGTAGAACCTGGGCTCTTTCCTGTCTCTTAAAGGTCTGGTTTATGGGTCCATGTTAATGGTTATGGAAGTGTTCTTCTTACTGGTTGATTGAAACAAAATTGTCCTGCACTGTTTTGACTTAGTAAATGGAGTCACATTGCTCAGTTTAAACAATCTTCAGTGAAATCTCAGTTAAGCAATGATTACATATTCACCAACATGGTTCTTTGTTTTTTGAAACAACAAAACTTTTACAGCTATCATTGAATTTTCAGTAACAGTTTTATTTATGCTATCAACATTGAGAATCACAGATCCACTGAAATTATTAGTTGCATGGAGGTTTGGGGACAACCAAAGGCATTTTTTTGGAAGTCCTTGAGAAGTGATTCATTCAAGGGAGACAAGAACTTCTGTCTTCCATTTGCATATATTTATTCAGCAGATATTGTATGTCACTCTCACTTATACTCTGAATAACCTTGACATCAACAAGTTGGCAAGGTCACTCATAATTTGTCAGCTCTAAATTTTAGATTTATTTGAAAACGAGGTGCCTGTCAGCTGGAAGCCAAAAGTTTTGTTTAAAAATTTGAGTCCATTTTTTTTTTTTTTTTTTTAAAGGATTTTAGATGAATAGTATTTAAAATGTTTTTAGTCATCAGATAACTTTGAATGACGTAGTTGATCTGTCTTGCCGGATACTTAAACAAAAATGAGGTGGGGCAGTGCAAACAAGGATGGGATTTACATCCTTATAAATGAATTAATGCCATCTGGTTTAAACTTTGCTGTAGACTTCTATTTCTGGGTAATTTCATATTGTAACTATTTTTGGCAGACCTGAAGCAGACTACCACCACATTTAATTTTGTTGTTTTTCACTTTTTTACTTTTTTCCAGTGCAGTCCTATCAATTGTTACTTAAACTTTTCCAATTATCAAAAATATTTTGAAAAATTTCAATATTTAAACAAATTTGGGGGTGGTCACATACAACTTTAAAGTAAATTGATCCTCCATTTTCAATCCACTATAAAGTTGTATGAGAAACTGGTACCCTCCACCAAAATTATTTAAATATTGAAATTTTTGCCAATTTCTTTTTTGTTATTCGTAAAGTTTAAGGTGTAAAAGATAATATTGCACTGAAAAAGTCCCAAAAATTTGATAATGAACAAATTTACAGGTGGCGGTAATGTCATACCGGCAACTGGTTTCAAAATGGAGGCTCAATTTACTATAACATTGTATGAGAAACTGATCTTCCACCCCCACCCCACCAGAAAATGTTTAAATATTGAAGTTTTTCAAAATTATTTTTGTCAGTCATAAAGCCAAGTGGGTAGTCAATAGGACTGTGCCAAAAAAAGTAAAAAAAATGAAAAACAACAAAATTAAACGTAGTAGTAGTCTGCTTCAAGTTCATTTTATATTTTTTACTTCCCACCCCCATTAAGATTAAATTGACAGTTTCTTCATCCCATCGTAGTGTCACATTTTCATTTTCAGAGATGAGGATAGTCTTCACTAAATCCGTTAGTCATTACGTTCTTTATGAATTTATCTTCAATCACATTTGCTTAATGGTTTTGTTTATTTTGTGTTTTTGATGTTTTTGTGTTTGGAGAACTGAAGAAAAAAGCAAAAAAAAAGTGGTTTACTGCCCTACATTGAATATAAAGAAATCCAGGTTGGGGGAGATTAGCTGATCACAAGGCAAATATTTAAGAACATTACATTCTCACAAAAACGAGATTTTGCTGGCAACATGAATATTCCCAACCATCTAAAGGAATATGAAAATCACTTTACCGATGGTGGGATGGAGAATTGTTTATCTCCTACAATTGCCACATGGTTGAGTTTGGGTTTTCTGTGGTGGATGAATGGTAAAAGCACAAAAGATAAAGAAGACAAGAGGAAAGAAGAGAATTATTCTTGCCAAAGTGGCCATTAAAGGACGGACAAGAAAGACAGTGAAATTGATTCTCTCACAAGTAAAACACAAACTACATTTTTGTTACTGGCTTTACTATTCCTTCAGCAACTCGCTTCTTACAAGTTTATTCTACCAATTGGCAGTTTTTTCATTTTTAATATTTTAAAAATATTTTATATTGTATCTATCCTGGTTTGTTACTACTCTTGATTAAGGTTCAGATGTCACCAGTTCCCAACTAGTTAGTAGCAAACCTGACAGGCTCAACAACATAAAACTAGCAACTTCCAAGTAGGCATCTATGCTGACAACACCACCATTTACTCCCTCCTCAAAAAGAAATCTACTAAGGCTGACAAAACAACCCTTGCTGCTGACTTTGAAGTGGACCTCCAATCTGTGGTGAACTGGGGTAAGAATTGTGAATTGTAATGCTTCCAGAACAAAGCTGCAATACATTGTGCTGCCTTGGCCTCACTCTCTCAGTTGACCTAAAGTGGAATGACTACATTGAATTAAGTTAGGAAGGTTAGGTCACTGTGTCAGGACAGGAAGTTTTTTCTGTCAGAATCCATCTTGCGCGTATACAAATCTACCATCCATCCATACATTGAATACTGCTGTCATATCTGGTTGGGCACCCCTGCTATTCATCTCAGGGTTCTTGACAAAATTCAAAGGAAAATCTGCAATGAAATTGATCCTGGCATCTCGATTTCAGTCACTTTCTCACCAACGGGATGTGGCTTCCCCTCTGTCTCTTCTAGAAATATTTTCACAGTTTCTGCTCTGACAAACTCAGCTCCCTGTACTACTAGACTGGCAATTAGTTTTCATCCTTTTATAGTTCAAACAATCAAATGTACAAAATGCGATTTCTAATCTAGCAGCTTTTTTTTCTCACATTTCCTGCCTGTGGAACTCCCTTCTGTATACTTGCTTCCCTGATAGCTACAATCTCCAAGACTTTAAGTGTAATGTTCTGATCCTTTCCCTGACACCCCTTGTATCTTGTTTTTACTTTTCACTCTACTCTCACGTAACTCTCCTCACACCAGTATTTCTATCCTTATCCATTCTCAGACACCCCCGTAAATTGTTCCTCTTTCTTTTCACTTTCTTCTTATGTAACCCCCTGTGCACCAGTGGCAATACTGATTTGCTTGGGGTGAAGCAAAAAAAATAATAACTTCTGAAAAGAACCTCTAATCAGTTGTTAACTGGAGCAAGAAATGACTTAGAAATGTTAATGCTTCTAAAATCAAACTCCTTTTATTTAATCATCACAGAACCTTTTCTGCCTGCAATCATGCTGGATAGTGCTAATCTTCAGAAGAGCAACTGTTTGTCTCTTCTTGGGCTTACATTTTCAACTAACATCAAATCATTATATTGAACCAATTGCTAGGTCTACTGCTAGGAAAATTTCTTCTTCCATCAGAATACATCTTGGACATTTATAAATCTACCATTCATCTATGCATGGAATATGGCTTCCATATCTAGTTTGGTGCTTTTTATGAATGGGGTGTTTGTCTCATAATTAAAATGCCTTAATTCACAATATAATTCATGGTCCGTGTGTGTGTGTGTGTGTGTGTGTGTGTGTGTGCAATGTGTGGAGAAAATGTATGAAATGAAAGTAAAGTAGAAATTTACTCACGGTTGACTGGAAGTATACATTTATTTTACACAGAACATTACAACATAGGTACATACAGAATCAGTCCCAAGTTACAGGGTCGTGTGTCATAACCATTTGGGCAGGAGAATATACATCTATTCTTAACCATTGATGTCCATATTCCAAGTCTGTTGAGTGTCGCGCATCTCACATCTGAATGTCACATTGGCCACATGACTTGTATGGACCCACTTTCAGGGGTGAAAAGGGAGGTGCTCTGTTTTGGAACAGGAAAGTGTTATTTCCCTTGGAATATGTTTTTATTTGTCCTAACAGTGCTCCTACTATATATCTTGAGATTCTTGAGAAAATTCAAAGAAGGGTCTGTAATGGTATTGGTCCTGACCTTGGCATCTCAGCTTCAGTCCTATTCTCACTTACATGGCATGGATTCCATCTGTCTTTTCTACAAATATTTTCATGGTAGTTTTGATTTGCTTTCCTTCTTGGTGCTTTAACAGCATGAATATGTTTACCACTAAATTGATAACTGGGTTTCACTGTTTTTAATGTTGAACTAGTGAGATGCAACCATCTGTTCTTTTCTCATCTGTGAAACTCCCTTGCTTTGCTTCTATTTAAAATCTTCAAAGATTTAAGTGTTGTGCCAGTTGCCATCTTCTGTCTTCCTGAATTCTGTTCTTTTATTGTCCTTTCTCCTCCCAAAAGTCTTTTCCCTTCCAGCAACTCCATGTGGTATTATTACATTACTTGGGATGAAATGATTAAAAGAAAATGATCAACAAACACATTTGGGAAACCTTTATAAACTGACATAGCAAACGTAAACTTTTCATCTTTGCATCTCCCTCATTCATTATGTCCACTGATCTACTTTTTCTTCCTTCCTTCCATATGTAATCATTTTTATTCACTTAAACAATCTTCATTAATGCCACCTGCATGGATTTTGAGGAATTCTCAAGTAAATATCCCTAGCATCTGACAAATTTGTACAAACTTAAATCCTGCAGTAAAAAATGTTTTGTATTGGTTATTTTTATTATTAATAGCAAAAAAAAAGCAAACTTTATTATATTTTGGTTGTATCTAAAGGAAGTTACAGGACACAACACTATAGTCATAAGATCTTAAATTCTAAATCTACCCCTAGATATTCACAATTCTCTGTAGGTTACCCAGATTGATATATACCTGAGGAAGGATGGAAAGCACAACAGCTGAAATGGGATAATCTCCTTATACATTCAGATCAAAATGAATAGAAACTTTGAAACTTTTTGTTACTCAAAGGATTAATGAATATTATTTTAATTAAAATTAGATATATTGAACTTAGTAAATCTATTCACACTATTTACATTGCTTGGAGTGTTTTCATCTTTGCCATATTCACGGCATTTCAGCCATTGTACGCTCCCATCTTCTTCAGGTGATATACGTTGGAATTTTGAACCAAACCCTTTATTTCGTCCATAAAGGGAGATCAGCACACACACACACACACCCTCTGTATTAGGTTGAAACAAGACAGAACATCACTGGAAAATATGAAAACTTAAGGAATCAGTGTATATGCAAGACCACAAAAATCTAAGCTAGCCAAGCATAGATATGAATATAATATGGGAACTAGTAATGCAGATTGCTAGAGAAAACAAAAAAATTCTAATATGAGCTCTGGTAAAAATAGCTTATAGTTATTAAATTGTTACAATACCTCATCTCAGAAATGAGTAGTTAGTAAATTACTTTTGTAGAATATTCAACCAGTGATTTTAAAGTCTAAACTCTTTTCAAACATTAAGAAAAAATATTTTCTTAATTTCATCATTTAAAATGGCCTCAGTATCTTTTGTATGATTCCTGGTAAGAGGCAAACTTGACCATGTGAGTCATTTAATAAAACTTTCAGCTTTTACTCGTTTTCATTTTTCTTCTTCCCTAAGCCAATCCTTTTTGAAAGAATGTTGTTGCATTAACAATGATTAGCAAATGTTAGGCAAGTATGTTTCATGCAATGTTTGTACAAAAGATGATTCATAAGTGGAACTTTGAATTTTTTGATTTGTCTTTGTATTATTTCACTTTTGTATTGACCTGAAACATTTTCCATTTTTTGATCTAAGAATTCCTCTGCTTTTCAACAACACAAAAAATCAGTGAAATTATTTCTTTGTAGCAGGTTGAATGAGTATAGTTTTTTTTTTTTTTTTTTTTTTTTTTTTAGTCATTTCACCCCAAGCAAAGGCATTTTACTGCTACTGTTGTGCAGGGGGTTACATAGGGGAAAGTGATGAAAAAGAGGGGTTAGTTATAGGAAATGTCAAGAGAAGGGTAATAGACAGATGAGAATACCGGTGTAATGGGGGTGGAGTGAATGGAGAAAAGAGCTTGAGAGAATGGATGCAAGTTTGTGAGATAGATATCTATTGATCTTACATTTTAAATTTCTGGAGATTGTAGCTGTTAGAGAAGCAAGTATATGGAAGGAAATTCCACAGGTGGGAAGTGTGAGAAAAGAAGCTGTTAGAGTAGCCGGCTGCCAAGTATGTATCGATCACATTACAGATTCTCTGTTAAATTTTGTCAAGAACCCCAAGGTGAATAGCAGGGGCACCCGACTAGATGTGGCAGCAGTATTCAATACATGACCGAATGGTATATTATCAAAATCAGTAAAATGTCATTTATGTCATGTATTTATGTCTGTGTGGACAGTGCAGATGATTCAGAAAGAGTCGGGTGAGTCTCATGGTGATTATGGAGGCTAAGAAAACTCTGTCTTTTTGGACAAAAGAACTTCTGAATTTCTTGGTAAGGGCTATACACTTGACACAGAGCTCTACATCAAGTGCCTTGAGACAGTGCTGCCCTGGGTCAAGAGGGTGGTTGCTAGAAGACCCTATGTTTGGCAACAAGACTTTGCACCATGCCATACAAGCAGAAGAAACTAGTCATTTCTGTCACACAATTTCTACAACTGCATCACCCCCTTACATCTGGCCACCTCACTCCCCAGGCTGCAACCCCCCCCCTCGGTTATTATGTGTGGGGTGCAGCTGAGTCAACAAAACCCCTTTGTAACATAAAAGATGAACTGAAAGCAAGGATTATAGACACCCCTCCGTGGAAGCTAAATATATGTACAACACTGTGTTCTGAAATATTTCAAATCATTTTTTAATTTCATAATCTGAGGTGCTTAATTGATAGAAATATAAAAAAAGAATCTGGATAATGAATTTCTAATTAATTTTTTTCTTACAAAATCCTTATATTTGTCTGTTTCTGAGATAATATATTGTAATTTACATTGTTTAGATTGCTGTCCTCATCTTTATTGCTATATTCACACCATTTCAGCCATTGTATGCTCTGACCTTCTTCAGGAGATTGACTGGCGTGGACTGTTCTTGTTCCATGAGTTATGATAATTCCAGATGTTTTGGTTAACTCAACTTTAAGGTTTTGTGCCTCCAAAGACTTAAACCAAAGAGCTGTGAATTTGATATCTGGCTACAGCAGTGGTGTACAAAAAACTTAAAGTTAACTAAGATATCCAGAAGTGGCAAGACTCATGGAATGAGAACAATCAACCCCAGTGATCAAAATAAAAGGTTCACTTTGAAATTCCAATCACCTGAAGAAGATTGGAGTGTACAACATCAAAAACTTTTGGAACATGACAATAAAGATGTGGACAACAATCTGAACAACATAAATTATGATTATATTTGTTTTAGCTTCTGTAAGGAGTGTAAGAAGCGGGGGTGGGGGTATTTACAAGGAATTTTTGTAGTAATCTGCTCTTGCATCAACTAAAATAAAAACTTTAATTGAAAAAAGATTTTTAATATTCATGATATCTTGTAATATAATAAAAAAAAAGATTTAAAAATTGACTATTTCTAATCACAATGTCCATTGTACAACTTGTATATCACAAAACGTTCCTAAGCAGTACTTAAAAAAGAAAAAGTATTACATAAATAATTATCTATATATATATATATATATATATATATATATATATATATATATAAACAGAAATTAATGAAGATTAATGAATCTTGGTTATAAACAACCAACAGTTTGAAATGAATTGTTTGAACATTTTTTTTTATCGATACTCATATTTAAGTAGATATTCTGTTTATAAACAAACAGTATTATATATTTATATCTACCGGCCTGATTATTTATGATAAATTTTATTACGAAAACGTGTGTCATTTGGCAGGATTTGAACCTGCGACCCCTATCCACATAGGGGAAGCTTCCATGTGATCTGGCATGTCTTAGACCTCTCAACCACAAATGACCATCAGTCTAAACGAGATTTTAATCAATCCTATATAACACAATTTACAATCTATTACAATAACTATATCTGCTCTGAAATGTATCGTAATGTAAACATGTTATGGAAATTAATGAAGATTAACAAAACTTGGTTATAAACAACCAACAATTTGAAATGAATTGTTTGAACATTATTTTTTAATAAATAATAATAAAAATTTATCGTAAGTAATCAGGCTGGTAGAAATAAATATATAATACTGCTTAATTAAAACAGAATATCTACTTAAATACGAGTATCAATAAAAAAAAAATGTTCAAACAATCCATTTCAAATTGCCAGTTGTTTATAACCAAGTTTCGTTAATCTTTGTTAATTTCCATAATATGTTTACATTTGTTGACATTACGATACATTTCAGAGCAGATATGGTTATTCCGATAGATCGAAAATTGTGTTATATAGGCATGATTAAAATCTCGTCTAGACTGATGGTCATTTGTGGTCAAGAGGTCTAAAACATGCCAGATCACATGGTAGCTTCCCCTATGTGGATAGGGGTCGCAGGTTCGAATCCTGCCAAATTTTGTAATAAAAATTTTATCGTAAATAATCAGGCCGGTAGATAAATAAATATATAATACTGTTTCATTAAAAACAGAATATCTACTTAAATATGAGTATTGATAAAAAATATTCAAACAATTCATTTCATACATACATACATACATACATACACATATATACATATATATATATATATATAAAAATTTAAACAGATATCACCATCGAAAACTAATACAGTACACTAATATAAGTGTTACTACATCAGAAGATGGCCAAAGATTTGATCAATTTTTTTTTTTTTTTTTTCTCACAATATCAACTGCCCACTAGCATGTATGTACTCTGGTCAAAACCAGCATTGCCTGTTTAAGATGTGGTTATATTTTCTTGGCAGTTATAGGTTCTTGATCTAACACACTTCCAGAATATAAGTGACCAAAAATGAGAAAATTTAAAAACTGTTCATCAATCACTTTGTGTGCATATATGGAAGGAGTGGGGTTACAATATATACCCCACAACACACACACACACACACACACACACATACACACATCTTCAAAATTGCAAAGTAAGTTAATCCGGAATACTATGATAGATATTATATGTAACTCTGAGAGAAAATTGACATAATCAAGATGTTGACTTTCCACATGACTTCAAACAAAAGCTTAGGGAGGAAACCTCTGATACCGGAAAGAATAACTAAAACCAAGGAATGTGTTTTCCTAATAAATTATTTTATTTTGAGAAATATCTTATAAATTTCAAAGATAACACTGGGATCTCAGTCAATGAATCTGGAAGATTTTCTTCTACGGAAATATTTAATATTACCATTGCCATAGTTTAAAAGAAAGGATTAGATTTTGCTCAGTCTACAAAAGGTGGCTTTTTTTGTCTCTTATGTATTAGTATTTATTAGTTTGACTTTTTAATCTCATGAGAAGATTCTATTTTAAGTTGTCCTCTGGTCACATGCCTGAAATATTCCTCTCTGATCATCTGACTCATTTATAAATGTCACATGCGAGTAAGAGTGAAGAACTTGAAAGTAATGCATAAGAGGAAAATAGCAGAGGAAAAAATTATCAAACCAACATTGTGACCTTTTTTTGATTTAATTATTAATTGAATTTTATTTTTCTTTCCAGGGAGACTTGATCCTGCAGAGTGATTATTTAATTGAAGCTTTAACAAAAATTGTCATTGCAAGCAATAAAAAGGATTTGATAACAATTGCTGATGGAGACAGGTAAGTGTTAATATGGTTGTTGTAATTTCAAAGATGGTGGCTCTTGTGCTTGGAAATACAAAATGTTTTCTTTTTCTTTTGCTAATCTGTGAAAAGTAACAAATCACTTATTCACTCAGTCAAGTAGAAATTCTGAAGTAGGGGTTATAAGATAATCAATGCAAAATATTCAATGGGTTCAATTTTTTTCTTTAACTTCTTTAACAACTGAAGCAAGCAATGATGAAATACAATTCTGAAAATTTTTCTGAATTATTATACTTTTTTATTTGACAGCAAATAATTTGACTCTGATGCAGAAAAGAGAAGTTTTTTATAAGCTTGTTCTGCATGTTACCTGTTACAGAATCTCATTTAATAAACTTGTTCTGCATCACTAAATTTAATCATCTCTTCATGACTCACTAGTATTATGTTAGAAAGAAAAAAAATCCCGTAACATCTGAAAAGGAACGTCACCTTCCTTGGTCTTAATTGATAGAATTACTCAAGATATTTCCTCATTTTTTGATAACAGTTCCATCTGCAAGAAATTGTTGATCCCTTGCATATCATGCTCTTGAAATTTTGATGCTAAATAACCTAAATTTCGAACTCTTCACAATTAATAAACTGTTTTCCTCCCCTCCTGCAAATGTTACTCTGATTTGAAAACCTGAGTCAAATAGAACAAGGAGTGAAGATGGTGAGACAAAAACTTCCTTATTTACTGCTATGATCTTTTCATATGTAATTTGGGCAGCACACAATTTTACATTATCATATGAAAGCAAGACACCTTTAGAATTAATGGGTGCTTTCTTTGAAAATTTGGGTGCTTCCAATTCATGACAATTCTCAGTGTTAACCTTTTTATTTTGGTTTAGTACTTTGAGATAAAAGACACTTTTTATATCATGCTAAACAAGGCAAAACTCCCTCTCCTTCGGTATTGTCCTGCAATGGAGATGGATTCTCCTTTCTCAGTGGCTACTGTTGATTTTTTATTCAAGAGATATGATTATAGAAAAAAAAGTTTTCATTACAGGTGATTATTCTACTTGGGTGAGTAGGAGGAGTCACAAGTTGACTCTTCAATGATGAGAAAAGGATAACTTGTTGATTAAGCTGAGGTGCAATCAGATAATGAGGGACCTGTTGACCAAGTTAACTTTGCTGAATTTATGAAAGTGTTTTATGACCAAAATATGATTTCTATTGAACTGTTTTACTAATTCTCATGCAATGAGTAATTTGCTTAGGACCTTTTCTTTTTTTAACTATGGTTTGCTGAAGCCCATCATTGACACAGCTTGGTTATTCAAATCAAGATGAACACAGGTGGGGGAGGGATTTTTTGGCAATGTTTAACTTTCATATCCACAAAAAACTGGGGTGTCAAAACAATGTCTTTTCCTTGACACCACTATTGACTTCCTGGTAATGTTTGTTTTAAAAAGTAAGGGTTAGAATTGCCACAAAGCCTAGTTAAAATCTGCATTGATTTTATTGAGAATTTTTGGACTGTTGTCCTCATCTTTATTGCCTTGTTAATAACATTTCGACCATTGTATGCTTCAAGTGCTAAGAATTTCAAACCGAACCCTTTATTTTGATCACTGAGATATGCCATTCTTGTTCCATGTGTGACACAACTTCTGGTAGCCATGTAGTTATTTCTCTTAAACTCAACTTTATTTGTTCATCACTGCTGTAGCCTGTTTTTGAACTCACAACTCTTTGGGTCAAGTCACTGGAACTAACTAATGTCTATATTCACTAGGCCGTGGAATGAGAATTATATACTCCAGGGATTGAAATAAAGAGTTAGGTTTGAAAAAAGAATAAAGAGTTAGGTTAGCATCTGAAAAAGGCCAGAGCATACACAAGCCAAAACATTGTTAACATGGCAACAAAGATGAGGACAATAATCCAAACAATGTAAATAGTGTAAATACTACCTCATCTCAGAAATATAGATATATAAAGGGTTCAGTTGAGAATTACTAGCACCTGAAGAAGGCCGGAGAGTACAATGACCAAAACATCATAAACATGGCAATAAAGATGAGGACAATAATCCAACCAATGTAAATAGTGTAAATACTACCTCATCTCAGAAATATAGATATATAAAGGGTTCAGTTGAGAATTACTAGCACCTGAAGAAGGCCGGAGTGTACAATGGTCAAAACATCATAAACATGGCAATAAAGATGAGGACAATAATCCAACCAATGTAAATAGTGTAAATACTACCTCATCTCAGAAATATAGATATATAAATGGTTCAGTTGAGAATTACTAGCACCTGAAGAAGGCCGGAGTGTACAATGGTCAAAACATCATAAACATGGCAATAAAGATGAGGACAATAATCCAACCAATGTAAATAGTGTAAATACTACCTCATCTCAGAAATATAGATATATAAAGGGTTCAGTTGAGAATTACTAGCACCTGAAGAAGGCCGGAGTGTACAATGGTCAAAACATCATAAACATGGCAATAAAGATGAGGACAATAATCCAACCAATGTAAATAGTGTAAATACTACCTCATCTCAGAAATATAGATATATAAATGGTTCAGTTGAGAATTACTAGCACCTGAAGAAGGCCGGAGTGTACAATGGTCAAAACATCATAAACATGGCAATAAAGATGAGGACAATAATCCAACCAATGTAAATAGTGTAAATACTACCTCATCTCAGAAATATAGATATATAAAGGGTTCAGTTGAGAATTCCTAGCACCTGAAGAAGGCTGGATTGTACAATGGCCAAAACATCATAAACATGGCAATAAAGATGAGGACAATAATCCAACCAATGTAAATAGTGTAAATACTACCTCATCTCAGAAATATAGATATATAAAGGGTTCAGTTGAGAATTCCTAGCACCTGAAGAAGGCTGGATTGTACAATGGCCAAAACATCATAAACATGGCAATAAAGATGAGGACAACCCAAACAATAACAACTACCTCATCTCAGAATAATGGACAAATACATTATTTATTAGGTCATTTATTTGCAAGAATAATCTTATATTTACATTTGAAACCTAATACAATTGTAATAAAACTAAAGCAATTCAATTATTTATTTACCAAATTTATAAAGAAATAAAACTAAGAACTTTTTTTTAATAAAGGATTTTCTGTAAAAAAAAATTGTTTAATTTTTTTTTTTTTTTCGGTGCATGGTTGAAAGAACTATGCATATTTTTCTTTCTTTCAAGTGTTCGTTTTTAATTTTTGTAAGCGAGGAGGAAATATAGATTTTGAGTCAAGGATAATATTTTTCCAAATGAGTTTCTAAAAATCTGTGAGCATCTTTAATCTGAGTGACAGACGTTTTGGTTCCACTCTGGAAGCATTAATTGAACAAATGTTTACACTGACCGGGACGATAAAAGCAAGACAGGAGCTTGGCAATCTAAATTCTATTTGTCAGATCTTGCTTTGATGATTGCGGGATGTCACTGTCTTTTGTATAACTACACCTTTTGACATAAATCAGGCGCCATGCATAAGACCAAAGAGTTCAATAATGTCATTGTAAGCCATTCTAAGTAACTTGTGAAGCTTCAATGGCATACTTTTGGGTTCTAAAATGAATCTGATTTCCTTTTTTTATATTTTAAGGGACATATTTCATTGCAAGATTTTTAATGACTGGGCGAGTAAAGCAATAAGCTTTAATCATCCAATTAAGTTTTTAATTGACTGAGTCGATCAGGCAAGTGAAATCTCCAAAGGCGCTATATATAATGTGTATTATAGACCAAAAATTTGGAGCTACCCTCTGGATTTCAAAGATTTGCCTAAAATTTGAAAGTCATGTGTCCTTTGAAAACTAATTCACTAATTCACTTCAGGCCAGAAGGATTTTCTCTTTATGAAAGGTTAATATTTACTCAGTCAAACTTGCCAAAAAGGTGAGTTTTGGAAAAGTTTAAATATCAATGTTTTTTTTTTGTTTTTGTTTTTTTTGTTTTTGTTTTTTTTTGTTTTTTTTTTTCACCCACAAATCTAAATTATATAACATTTTAAAGTACTTGGCAGAGCTAAAATGTGATTTATTTATTGTATTTTATTTTTTTGTTTAAAGGTCTGTTGTGTTCTTGCTTCATTTTAGTATAATTAGAAGATAACACAAACTTGAATTAATGATGTTTATTTTTGGTATAAAACTTTAGGTTTTTACATCAAGTAAAACCTTTAAATTTTGTGTGGATACAGGAGCAGACTAGCTAAATTCTCTTCACTGTGGGATGCTAGTAGTAAATGAGCCTATCCCTTCTGGACTCTAGTGGTCAACTGACTAGAATCCTCCTCTTTTCAAATCTCCTACACAAAACTACTGTCCTTAACTCCTACTTCTTACTCCTACTCTTACTCCTACCAAAAGAAACAGTTCCTTATTTTGCCGCCCAATTTTGAATTCTTGGCGTCAGTGTGTCTACTTTTTCTATTTTTAGAACACTCGCCATTTTATAAACCATGACAGGTCAAATAAGATAATTGAACCATAACCTTTGACCTTGTAATTTCTCAAAAAGCATATCCTTATTTTTTTTTTTTATTTTAACCTTAATATATTTGTCTGCTTCATAGCAAGATCTGTACAAAATTATGTAGTGGACTTTGGACTGTGATCTGAGTTACAATTTCATTAAGCTGGGCCAAATTCAAAATGGTGGGTTTTGATATTTGCTACGATATGC
Source organism: Ascarosepion bandense (assembly GCA_037127315.1). Taxonomy (NCBI): domain Eukaryota; kingdom Metazoa; phylum Mollusca; class Cephalopoda; order Sepiida; family Sepiidae; genus Ascarosepion; species Ascarosepion bandense. Next base: position 1,272,815 of record JBBBDQ010001378.1, on the reverse strand, counting down.
TAACATTTTGATATCTTGTAATATGGTCAAGTTGTATATTTGTAGAAAGCTTTTTGAATGCGGATTATATTCATATAGAAACTATGATCATAAAATCAACAGAATGTGTGCTGTTTGTGCTTAAATGTTGTTTACCTTTTTTCCTTCTAACAAATAGATTTTTATATGAAGAAGTGACACAATTAAAATAATTATTTAAAAGCCATGAATTAATGTTAAGATAGAATATAAAATATGCAACAAATGTTTATGGTTAGTAAATTTTTGACATTTGACTTGATACACTAAATAAATGTACAAAATAAACTTTTAGTTTTCGTTTTATATTTAAAAGAAAGTTAAAGAACAAGGTAGATTAAAAACCCACTGTTCAAGCATTTACTTATAAAGAGTGTTCAATACAGTAGAGCTTAATATTTTAGTTTTGTTATTACAATGGTTTATAAAAGCATTATATCAGTACAGAAAAATTTCAGAACAAAACTTTTCCTCTTCAGGTGATATATTAAAATAAATTGTGAAAATGATTTATTTTGAAAATATAAGATGAATTCATGGTTATTTAGAAAATTAGGGATTAGTAGTTGGAGGAAATGCTTGAGGTGTGTCAAAATTGTTCAATCAAAATTGAGAATTATGTCCAAATGGAGATTTAATATTTGGGTTATGAAAGAGAACAGGATGGTTTGGATCTAGACATGTCACTTTTTAATTTTGTCTGGATAAGATATATTGTGGGACCTTGGATTTTTAAATGGTAGACAATTTTTAACAGGAGGATGGATTTTAGGCTTTATTTATTGAACAATAGATTTTTTTTATTACTATCTATGAGTAAATGCGATAGAATGTTTAGGTCAAAATTAGGATTAAATAATTATGGTATACTTAGTTATATTGTATTAAGAACAACAATTAAGTATTGTATGGGTCCTTTATTTATATTTAATTGTTCTTAATACAATGTATCTCTGATTTAAAAAAAAAAAAAAAAGTTGGATTTACAACAACTACATTAACAAAACATCTTACATTACACGTCTGACGATTCGTTCATTTAGACATTTAAGAATATAAGAGCACTTTCTGTTAACTATAATTTCTTTTCAATTCTAAGCTTTTATTTCTCCTTAAAAAATAATTTGTTCAACATTATCTTCAATTTAGAACTTGTTGCTTTTTTTTTTTCTTTAAAGAGTAACAGCAATTTTGCATTTAACCTGAACGTTTTTACATTAACTGTTATTGCAACCTTTTTGTCCATTGTATTATGCCTTTCTGAGTTAGATAGTCCTGGGTATAATGGCAAACTGCATCCGGCAGCAAGGCTTCTGATTGAGAGGTTGTGAGGAGCATGGAACCATCTCTTAATTGCTGTTGTTTCCAGGTCCATTGTAATCTGGAGTGGTAGCACCTGTTAGGGTCCCAGCTATGGGCAAATAGGTAACCCCCAAACTGGGGTCAAAACACTATGAAAATATAGAAATAGACTTTTATAGAAATATCTACATAAAAATAGACTTTTATAGAAAAATATATTTTGGAAGGAAAAAATATTATCAAATATATATTTTGGAAGGAAAAAATATTATCAAATATATATTTTGGAAGGAAAAAATATTATCAAATATATATTTTGGAAGGAAAAAATATTATCAAATATATATTTTGGAAGGAAAAAAATATTTTATTACCAGCAATACATTTTTAAATACAAAATTAGAAGACCTCTTCAGTTTCTAAAATGAAAATAAAATTTTTCATCAAAATCTGACTAAATCCACCCTCTCACTACAACTGAACATTTAAAAAAAAAATACCTTAAAATCCCACCTTTTTGGCATTAAATAACCAACAGAGGTGTTGGTATGTTGTTAACCAAAACTGGTTTCTGAGTTAGAGGGATTTTTCATTCTGTTCACTTTCCCAATATATTGTCCTGTCATTATTTACCATTGTTTCTGGTGTAGAATTTCATACAAATGTGAATCCGGTTCAAGAATGTTCTGATTTTTCTTGCTGATTACATTTTGGTGGGGCTGCAGCAGTAATGATAGGTAAAGGTTCTTCTCAAAATAACCTTGTTCATGTGTATTTACTTTAAATATTGTAGCATCACCCATGATCTGTCAAGTGGGAAGAAAGGAACCATTCAATTCTCTAAGGGTGACATTTATGCTGTAAAGAAAAATAAAGCTGGAACTCTCATTGTTGTAAGTTTTTACTCATTACAACTACTTTTTGTTTAATTATTTTTTATTTAAAGGAAAGTATAAATTATTTGTTGTATTTAAATAATTTCCATTTTTTTTTTTTTTTTTTTTTTTTTGATAAGGTTCAAATTTTAAATTATTTTAATTTTTCTGTTATTGACAAAACCTTATTTTAATTTTACGTTTAGAAAAAAAAAATTAAACTTTTGTTGTCAATCTATTAATGTGTAGTCAAAAATCTTGACATAAAAGATCAAGAAAATTATACTTCCCGAATTACTTCCCTTGATCTCCACTTCAGGCTGAATTATAGGTTTTTATGAAAGAGGGTTTAACTTTTTCTCAAACGAATTGTACAACCCACAAAGATATATTTATTTTTTTCTTAATCATTATACTTGATATTATTTTATTTCAAAGAATCTTGTTAGTTAATCTTTTCTTTCTTCCTTCATTTTTTAAAATGAGTTTAATGGCAACAACAGAAAATCTAAGCTTCACATTGTTTTAAAATTTGATTCGTGCCACATCATTTTACCTGTAAAATAAAGTGAGGCTGGTAGGTAAATTGTTATTTGACAAAATATCTTTTTTAAGGTAAAAATTAAAATGGCTCAGTACACAAGAAAGTATAAAATGCTGGTACAGAATAAATCACTCTTGTAAATTTTCTAGTCATGTGTGATGGGCAAAGCTGTTAAAGATGGTTGTTTTGATGGTAGCCTTTTGAGGTTGAGAACATGTCATGTGTTACAAAAATTACGAATTGGTTGTTGGGGGGATAGACAAACAAAATAATGAATAAAATTAGTTTTTTTCATTTTTTTCATTTTTTTTTTCTCAGGAAGAATTCCTGAAAGTGTAAATTTAAGGAATGCCATGATAGACTTTGTAAATGGAAGGAATTCATGTGGTTAGATTTATATTATTTTTTTGAGTGAAGTAGGGGCTGATGATAGTGTCTAGTTCTGTGAGATCAGTGATTTGAGTCTGACCTCAGTTACAGCATGGTATTAAAGAGCTAGTCTCTTGAAATTCATGCAATGCATCATCCCAGCCTCTCTCTCTCTATACATACATATACATATATATATATATATATATATATATATATTTGTCCAAAAGCTGAAAAAGAGGTAACTATTTTTAATATGGTTTTCAACACCTGCTCATCTGTTTAAACTGAGTCTATTAGTTTATAGGATACAAATTCTATATTATCCAACAATTAACTAAAACACACAAACTAAAATTTCACACCCGCAAAAGTGGATCAAAATGACTAAAAACATTTTTGAAAAACCCAGACCAAGGCAAATTTCACAAGTCAGTGTGAAAAGCAAAATTCTAGATGTTAATTGGATAGGAAATTGAAAATTGGTATATGACGTCAAATATTTTTTTCATATCTAAATGAAGAAAATGGAACTGGTGAAATGATAAACTTCACTACTTATACCATGTTTGGTGACCAGTCAGTCAGTCCAGCATGGGAGCAGTTAGATGACAGACGTTGTGGCAATGTAAAAAAAGAAATTTCAAGAAGCCAACCCAGTACATCACAGATTCATTCAACCTTTTCTTCCAATTTTCCTTTTCATTTTTACTCTCTTACTTTCTAAAGGAAGCAACAGCAGCAGGACACATTAAGTACAATTTCTTTATTTGTTTTACCTTCTTTCTCACCCTGTTGCCAACCCTACCAAAAAGGGGAAGGAACATAAGACTTTACATACTGCTACTATCAGTATACGCCAGGGACACTTGGCTACTATCTCTAAATTTCTGTCGACATTTTAAATACTTACCTTTCTCTTTGAACAATTTTTAACTACAAGGCTACATGCATTTTTTTTCTATCAGGATTTTTCTTCTCCCAAATGTGTTATAGTTTTCAGTTAATGAAATTTCACTTATATTTTTCTTCTTACAATTTTGTTATTCTGTTAATAAAACTTTAATGTAGACAAAAAATATTTTATTCTTCCACATTTCAACCTTCTGATATTTTGAATTGTGGGGACTTTGGATGTGTTTGGCACAAGGCCAATTTGCCAAGCATCATTGAGGCCCCTGCAAGTTCCTACAGTGTTGGTATTGAACAAAGCATCAAATTCTAAGGGGATTTATAACAATGTTAAAAGAACCAGTTTACTAAAACCAAATTGAGTCCACATGAGGGAGAAGTTATTTTTCCAGCATTTAAGAACTTTCATCACAATCCCAAATCCTATAAGCCCTTAGGGTTGTAGGTTGGCACCATCTTCAGGTTGGTTTGAATGCAGTATTCCTTCTTCTAGACTGATTGCCAACTAAGGTTTTAGGGTCTAATCTGTCCTATATATTATATATATATATAATTTTTTTTTTTTTTTCTTTAATCCGAAGTGGAAGAGTAGGAAGGTAAATTCCAAGAACCTGATCCTAATCAATATTAAAAATTTTTAACATTAAAAAGTGATTCAGGCAGAGAGCTCAATGTATAAAAAATACAAAGCTAATATAAATTAGAGAAAATTTTCAAAATTCAAAGATGTTGGATGTACATTTCGACATAGGATCTCTAATAGAGACTCTACGTCATCCCCTTCCTAAATATACCATTTCAACACCCTGTAACCCTGCAACTATCAGCTCTGTCCTTTTCCACTTTGTGACTGTTGTTAACCAAAAACCCCTCCACAATCTAACCCAAGGCCTTTGCCATTTGGAAAAAAAAACAATGTCGATGACATGACGTAGAGTCTCTATTAGAGATCCTATGTCGAAATGTACATCCGACACCTTTGAATTTTAAAAATTTTCTCTAATATATATATATGAGTGAACATTGAAGTCAACACTCAGGCAACAGACTGTTTCATGCTAAGTGCAATCATCAGGCCACATGTGTGGAAACTCAGCACATGTAGCCTGATGATTGCACTTAGCATGAAACAGTCTGTCACCTCTTGAGTGTTGACTTCCATGTTCACTCTTTTATATTTACATACGTCCCATCTGATATTGAGCACTTTATCTTATAAATATAGAATACCTTAAAACTATATTTATTCATATATATGTAAACCACATTAATAGAAATAAAGTATTTTTTTATGAGAGCTTTGCCCTTCAATGGTCTTAACCAATTGCTCAATATCGGCAACATACATTTTTACTTTGAATTTTACACAATTTTCTAAATGTTCAGGTGTTAGGCAACTTTGTTGTGGAATTAACACTGCTTTCATGTGAGAGAAAATTTGACTATAGATATAACTATAAATATCATCAAGAAATAAATAGCAGCTTAGGGAGCAAGCTTGACATCAAGGCTTCAGCATCAGAGAAAGCAGTAAGAGCATAAGATTTAAAGCTCCAAGTTTTAGTCTTGTCTCACAGAACAACAGAATAGATATTTATGAATCCCTGGGCCAGGAAGTACAGATTCATTCAGTGGGAACTGAACAGCAACAACTGAGCAATACTTAAAAGAAGAAATTAGATAAAAATGTAAAGTAAAAAACAAGATCCCTAGATATGAGCAGCAAAATGAGGACAATCTACACCATGTTGATTAAATAATTTTGAAATTCTCTAAAGGTTATTTGAATTGACAGACACACCCGAAAAGTACAACAGCTGAAATATTGTGCTAACATAAAGATGAGGATATTAGTCTAACTGTAAATAGTTATTCCTCATCCTCAAAATTCAGACAAATTAATAATTTACTTTCTTTCATGTACATTTTCATTCTCCTTGCTAATCTGTTTTGTCTATGAAGTGTTGCCCAAAGATTCAAGTCACTTAAAATCTTGGCTCCTGAGTTTCATTTCTCTTGTCCCAAGGTCCCAACACAATTAATTTTAGTACAAGTTACTGTTTTAACATTGTTTCAATAAATAGGTAATATTTATTACCCACAACTCACTGGTGTGTTCAGTACACAGGTTTATTTTATAACCCACACAGTTCTATGTATATAAAAATTTTACAAAATCCTAAAAGAAAATAGAAATTCTAAAAGAAAAAATGAAATAAGACAAAAAAAAAATACTTAAATATTTTTGGAAAAATAAATGTGGTTCAAGTATATGATGATCTCATAATCAATTATAGCATCCCACTCCCAATAATCTTCATAGAAAAGAAATTGGAAAATGACCCACCAGAGGATCATGTGGGCCTTGCAGACATACCACCATGATCCTCTAGTGGATTGTCTGGGAACCAACATGTTAAGATAAAATCTTTTTCAGAGAAAGAAAACTTCAGTAAAATTCTCAAAAAGTGAAAATGCTGTTTCTTGAACAGCCTGATCAATCAATCCAACCTTCTGTAAAGTTATAGATTTTAGGAGAATGGTAAAGTAGTATTTACAATTATCAGATTTGGATTTTAATTTTCTTTGTCATTCCTTTTTATTTCTCTCCTGATAATCATTTTTTTTTCTTTTTCCAGACTGCTCCACCATTATAAAATGACACACAAACCCAAATTTATAGAAAGGATTAAAGATATTTATTCATCACTTTGCAGCCAAAAGAAATGGCCTCCCCTGGTACCAACTTTCCAGAATTCTCATCTGCTTTGGCTATCAGGAACAAAATCTTAAAATGGACAATTAAACAAAAGCTAATCTGCCTTCAACAATTTGTGCCATGTGTTGCTCTCTCTCCCAGCCCCTACTCTCTATTTTTCTCTCACCTTTCAAACTTTTTTTCTGTCCTGCTGTTTTGAATGATTGACCAATAAACCAGCCATTAAGACTAATGTCCTCCTCTTTTTTTGTGATAGGCATAATGTTAGGAATCAGTTTTAATATTTCTTCAATTAAAAAACCGATTCCATTTTGGAGAAGTCCCATTGGTTAATGTGATATTTATGCAAATCAAGTGTCATTGGTTATTGCTAAATTCATGAACTAAAAAGTGACGATCATTTTTATATATATATATATATATATATATATATATATATATATATACACACACATACATTGCTGTTTTCTCCCAATTTGTTTCATTGAATGTGACAGACAAGGAAAGACAAGCTTTTTTCTTGATTTTCTAATCTTCTTACGTTATTGGGATAACAGTTCCTGCACTTCTTACACTTTACAAAAGGAAAACTGCAAGAACAAAATCTTAATACACTCAAGATTTTCTGGGTCTCTCACTTTCAATGAGACATGTCAAAAGTAATGGTGACTACCAAAATATACAATCTATGTAGCCAGCTAATGGAACGAATGCTCTCAGGGCCAAATCCTGTTGAAGAAACAAGCAAAACCTTGTATGTCAGTTGATGAAATGCAATAATGGATAAAGAGTTTTAACATTTGTTGGCCTAACAGGAAATTCAAATGTAGAGAAAAATGCTTAATGTCTTGTTTGAGGTGAAGCAGTATGAATATTCCACTCTATCATTTGTTTCTGATTTTTACTTATGTTAGCCATTTTGTTTTTTCCAGTCTTGCATAATTTTGGCATATAGAAATGCAAGTAGTTTAGTGAATTAAACCAGCTTTGTAATATACTAAAATAACCATAATGCCCCATATTAAAAACAGCAATGATAAAAATTTAGTCTGACTTGATGAACTTTAAATGTTTATTGCATAAGATTTAAAACATTTGGACAGAGAATATTTGAAAACAATGCCAGTTTGTTACTAAACTGTACACTTTGAAATTGATGACATAAATTAAGAAATGAGAATTCTAGTGTGAATGTCTTTGTCCAATCTTGTTTTCATAACCTTTCCATTGAACAAAATATCGGGGATTAATTTAACACTGGGATAAAATTCATTTCCTGTCTCTCTTTTGGAAATCTCTTTGCTGATCTTTGCTGATCTTTAAACTGAACTGGTAAAAATAGGAATAAAGTAAAGATGAGGAAAGTGAAACAAATTTTTTAAATTTTTTAATGCCAATCAGTTTTAGATTTTCTTCTGGATCTGAATAAAGTTCGTAAACAGCTCAATGCAGTCAGAAAATAAACATTTTATGGCTATAGAAAAAGGTTACAATATTTTTCCAAATATTAACTTTTCCATCTAAGATTTTTTCAATTGTAGCAAAAACATTGAGCAAAAGGGGACGACCAATGCTTGCCCCTAGATAGTTGTATTTTGTTGTGGCTTGAAATTGGTTTTTTTTGTCTATTATTGTTGCTACAACATCTTTCTTGATCTTCTAGAATCTTAATCTCTTTCCACTAACAATAGCACCCATTTAACAGCCCGGCAACATATATAGACGGAACCCATCAGTGTGCCTAATTATACTTAACACACACAACTTTGACCCCCACCCTCCAACAGCCTAACTGTGTAAACAAAAAACTAACATGACAGATTTTTGAATTTATATGCTAACTAGAAAAAAATTAATTTACATTTTTCATATATAAAATGCATTTGTTAATTTTTTGTTTTTTGAAGCTGAACTGTACACGGATGATAAAGTATTGATAATTGATAACGAAAGCAAATTTATATATTTATGAATAAATTATAAATAAATGTCTCATATATTTTAATGTAGCCTTATTTTAAGATTCTTTTGATAGATTTCAGTTCATATAACGTTCTTTTCTGAAAATTGTGATGCATTTATATTAACATTGCATTTTATTTGCCCTCAAAATGTCCGGAAGATTTTCAAAGAAAATTAAATTTTAGATCCACTGTATTAAAAATAAATCTCCATGATAAAACGCAGTAATGTAAATTTTACTTTACAAATTAAAAAATAAAATGTTTATGTTTATTGCTTTTCTCTTAACTCTTTTCTTTTATAATTATTATTACTGCTGTTACTACGACGACAATGTGATCTCGATATCAAGGAAAACAAACAAAAAGAAATAGAATATTGTAAAAGCAATTATTCTTTATCATAACACAATTTTTTATGTTACATTGGTTGTCAACTGTAGAGATCTGGTAAGTAAGTCTAGTTCTTACTAGGTTACTTACAGATTTGGTTCTGTGTTAAAATAATGTTATTTTATATGTATGGGTAGGTCTTGAAGGCTATCACAATGTGTTTAGTAAAATAAAGGAAGGTAAAGGTGTTGAGTATTACCTATTTATTATTCGTTAATATCTTGAGATTCAAATCTCATCTTCAGAATCGTAGGAGAGCTTGTGTTCACTTCCGCTTGTGAACTGTGCCTTTCAACTAACGGTCATTTTTTTGCTGCTACTGCTGTCGTTAATTGTAGTTAGTATGTGTGTGTGTGTATGTATATATATATATATATATATATATATATATAGAGGAAAGAATATTAATAAAAAGTTTTGAATTTAAAAATGTACTTTTTTTGAACAGTATTTAAAAAGTACATTTTTAAATTCAAAACTTTTTATTAATATTCTTTCCTATACATATTAAGACAGTATACGTGGATGATCATCACTATATATATATATATATATATATATATATATGGTTTAAAAATGTGCTTTGACCTATAGTAGGGTTTGGTTGTTTTCTCATCTTTGTTAAAGTGATAGTAGGTGCCGTTTTATGATCTAATGATATGTCTGCTTTAATTTATGGTTTTTATATATGTATGCGTTAACCAATGAGACATGTTTATTGCTATATTTCTTTTTGCCATGGTATATTTTCTCACGTGTACATGAGTGTATTACGTGTGTTTATGTGCATATACTTGTATTTATTTTTTTTATTTATTTTTTTTTTCTTACTTCTGTGTTAATTTTATATGTATATACCTACATACCTTTTCCCAGTATCATGTGTGGATGTATGTGTTCTGGTGTATGTTTTTGTGTATACTTGTACGTGTTCTGGTGTATATTTTATATCGATATTAAATGTTTTAATAATGACTTTTCTTTGACAATAATTGGTAGGCAAAATGTGTATAATTTTAAAATAACATTCTACTTTTTGTCTGTCTGAGATGAGGAATCTATTTCATTGTTCAGGCTTTTGTCCTCATCTTATTGTTAGATATTTCAATGTCTATCAACTGAAGAAGACCGGATGGTACATTGGATGAAATGTTGTGAATATAGCAATAAAAATAAGTGTGAACAATGCAAATAATGGAAATCTACTTTACAGTTTTCTTAATGTTTCCCCCCCCCCCACACACACACACCTCAAAATCAGTTTCCTTGTTGTTTATCTTTTGTTTTTGTGAATATATTTAAAAAAAAAAAAAAGTTACTAAGGCAGTCAGTGGATTCAATGTTCCAAAAATGGGGAAAATAGTTCAAAGAATCTATATACATATATATTTATTTCTGAGATGAGGTATTGTAGCTCTTAAATTAGGGTAGATTGTTCTAGTTCCACAAGTCATACTTCTTCTAGATGTCACAGTATCATTCATTTATCAACCTTTAACTCAACTTCCCAAGATTTTGTTCATGTTCACCTCTGCTGTAGTCAGGTATTGAACTCACAACACCTTGGGTCTAGTCAATTGATCCAACCAACACTTTTAATCACTGGTCCAGGTGTCCTTGAGGACACCAGTCTGTCAATTTTTAGAACTTGTAAATCTGTTTCAGTGACCATTTTTTATATATATATATATAGAGAGAGAGAGAGAGAGCGTGCGCGCCCATATTGCAATTTTGTTTTTGTCTTTCTCTTGTACTCTGTATTACTGATTCCCATATTGTATTTATTTCTATGCTTGGTTGGCTTAGGAGATTTTTGTGGTCTAGCATATGTGCTGATTCCTGCATTTTCCAGTGGTTTTCTCTCTTTTTCAACTTCATTCCAGAGGGGAGGTGATCTCCCTTTTCCCTCTATATGTGGTCAGCTAAGACTGATTTTTCTATTCCCCATCATGTTGTGGTGTTCTTGCATTCTTATCTTAAAAACACAGCCCATTTCTCCTTTATATTTCTTACCACAGCTGCATGGGATGGCATACAGAGTTCTTAGTCATGTTTGCTATGGGAAGTCTTACTCAAAGAAAGTTTCTGAAAGGTTTCACTTTTGAAGGTTATCTTGATGTTATATAGACCGCAGAACTTTTGTAATTTTTCAGATAATCACTTCACATTGTCCAAGAAGGAATCCAGTACAATCATTGGATAAAACACAAATTTGCAATTCAATATTTTCCATAGGTTAGAGGCCGCCTTCAAGACCAAAAGAGGATACAGCATGATATGGATAAATCCTTCAGGTTAGAATTAAATGCAGTCAAGGTCTGCCAAGTACAAAAATTGAACAGATTAAAAGATCAGAAGGTGACTCACACGATGTCCATCACTCTCTAGTGAAGGCAGTAAACCTAATCTGAGTGCCTCTGAAGAGTCGGTACTAAACAAGGGTCTCAATTTAGCAACAACCATCAGGCAGATACCATACTTGGACATCAATTGCCCAAATTAAAGAAATCCATCTCAGCTCGTATGCTCAAGAATGTTCAAATTCTTGGGCATATGAACTGAGATAGAAAGTGAGACAGACACCCAAATCAAACATAACAAAACTGGAAAGGCTGGCAAACAAAACCCTCCAAAGGAATGATGACATCATCATCATCATCATCATCCCAACAGCCAACAAAGGCAATGCGACTGTTGTGATGAACAAAGCAGAAAAAATGGAAAACCTCATTAGAAATGGTAGCTAAAATAAAGATCCAATGTTGAAAATGGAACAACATCGCAGATCCTAATCGAGAACAAGGACCACTTTCCACCTAAGACATACAAGCAGTTGTTTCATCATTGCAGCACGCTACCTCACATATACAATCTCCCCAAAATTCACAAAGACCATATTCCACTCAGGTCAATTATATCCACAATTTCCTTGTGGATATAATTGACCCATTAATAGTAAATATATCATCTGTCCAAAATTCTACTCATTTTGTAGAATAAAAGATGCTCCCATCCAATTGAACTATATGGTCAGCCTGGACACCAAGGAACCCACAGAGAAAACACTATTGGTAGTCAGGGACAAACTGGTCGAACACTCATCCCTAGGAAAATGTTCCATTATACCAATAAATAACCTGATGAAGATGCTGACTTTCTGTACACACACACTTTGAAATGGGATCAGACATATACCAGCAAGATGAAGGCTTAGCAATGGGTTCACCATTATCACAAGCAATGGCTAACATATACATGGAATACTTCAGAGATGGCATTAGAATCCTCATCAATAAAGCCAACTCTATAGCTGAGATGCATAGATAACACCTTCATAATCTGGTCACACCAGGAAGAGGTTCAGCAACTAGTGGACCATGTGAATGTTTTTTGTTTTTTTTTATTATATATATAATCATATCACCCCAAGCAAAGCAGTTTTACTGCCACTAGTGTGCCAGCAGGGGGTTGCATAGGAGGAGAGTGAAGAGAAAATGAACAAGTTATAGAGGGTGTCAGAGAATGGGTAAGAGAAGGATGAAAATACTGGTGTGAGGAGAGCTGATGAGAGTGGAGTGGACGAAGAAAAGAACATGAGGCAAAGGATGCAAGTCAGAGAGATAAGAGATGGCAATTGACCTTAGGTTTAAATTTTTGGAGATTATAGATGTCAGGGAAGCAACTCAATAAGATCATTGATACAATTCACAATGGATAAAGAAATTAACAACAACCTAGAGTTTCTGGATGTACTAATATCTCTAAAAACATGGATTTGAATCCATATATTGCAAGCTAACATTCACTGGACAATACCTCAGCTTTGACTTCTGTCTCTACAGTGTAAAGAAAGGGCTTGTCTACTACTTAAAACATCGGGCAAAAGTCATAAGTGGTGATCCAGAGATATATGAACCAGAAGTGGTCAGTATAAGCAGTACTATGCAACATAACAACTGCCCTGGGTACATGACTGCAGCGCCAACAAAAAGGTATAGAAAGGTGCAAGAGGATAACACTCTGAAAACAGCCACAGCCTGCCTACTCTATGTAAAAAGATTATCAGCAAAAATACAAAAAATGGTTCATATGACATCAGAATGACCTTCAAAAATAGTTGAACACTTTGCAAACACTGAACAATGCAAATAAATCCATGTATATTATTTTTCTCTGAAAAATAAAATTTTAAAGTATGCATTAAAAACTACTTCCTAGTTAATGCTGGAAGTTTTAAAGTATTTCAAGGCAAGACATTTTAATATTTTTTTAAATGGTATTTGTAATTATTGTCAAATTAGAAAGTCTCAAAGACCTCCACAAACATCTAGGCTTTTTTTAACATAAATTTTGATCTGCCTGTTTATTAATTACTACTCCTTTAATGATAAAGAGTACTTTATAAGGGGAGTGCAGTAATATTGAAGAAAAACTGTTCTATTTAATGGATACAGTTTTTAAAATGATTTAATATTGTTGAAACGACTAATATACATGCAATATAATCGAGCATTGCCTGGTTAAAAAATAAAATGAAAATAACATTCAAAATTGGCTTACATAATTTTGTGGGAAATGACTACAAATGTCTACTTGTAAAATATTTTCCTTTTACTTTATGTGAGATGTCAAGCAACATGCCTGAACACAGTTTTACGTTCCAATGATTAAAAGCTTTGATGTGCTATAAATATCTTTTAAGTAAATATTTCTTTACATTTTATTTGTTTGACTTGCTATGCTTTTTGTTTATTAGCAACATTTCTGTTTCACTTCAGATTTTTTTCAAATCAGTCTGTTTGCCATCTTGTGTAAACATCAATAATCAACTTTATCTTCTTGACAAAAGGTTACCACAATGCTATAATGTCTGATAACAAAAACTTTTTACAAAACTAACATTTCAATAAACTAATATTATTAGTAACTTAAATTGTAAGGGAACAAAACTGATACACATATGTGCGCTTTGTTGAAATTAACAATGCCTGTGTATTGTTTTATTTTGTTTATATTAGAATTACAATTTTGGATAAACTGTTGTTTTTGTTAAAGTACTTTTTACCATCATGGTCATTGTTAGGAACCATGTGCATAGTAGGTAACATTCCATTGACTGCATTTTGGTTTTTTATAGACAGCTGGAAGTTTTGAATCCATCCACAGTGCCATCGTGTGTAATGGTTAAAGGAAGTGAGACAACACAAAAAAGGCCAAGACCATTCTCTCTACTTGAACAAAAACTACAGAACAGAAATGAATTTCAAACAGTTTAGTCATAATTTTGATCCCACCATCCAATACCTTATTCAAAAACTGGTAAAATACAATAAAATGTTAAACAGACAAACTTTGTCAGTTGAATTTAATCAAATTTGTTTGGATGAATATTTACTACCTAAATATACCTTTATATATATATATATATATATATATATATATATATATATATATATAGTTGTTTACTGGTTAGTTAAACCAGACCAGGAAATGGTTACATAAAAAAGTGATTGATACACCATTCAAAAAAATACAAAATGCAGAGCTTTTAAATATTAAAAATGAGTAATTCCAACCACTTAAGCTACGATGGTTTCAACTGATAAGGTTTTGTCAGGCTGTAGAGGCTGACACTGCGTTTGTGTGTGTATGTATGTATATATATATATATATATATTACATACACACACAGCAGGAAGGGAAGGCGCAAAGTAAGAGTAGAGTATTAAAAGGGAGGGGAAAAATAAATAAATGCAGAATTCTTTTCTGGCTGCTTGCTTTCCAGTCAACTTTGTCAATGATCTTCAAAAATTTAAATACAGTCATTTCCTGCCTTAATTATTTTGTTTTCTCTTAATAATGCTTCTTTTTTTCTCTCCTATTCTTCTAACATTCCATAATCCCTTGCATCTTGGTGGCTTTACTGTCTTGTTTGGGGTGAAATGATTTTTTTTTTTTTTTTTTAAATGCAAGGTCACTTAAACCTATTCTTTGTTGTTTACTAGAACCTTCAAATCCCAAATCTTTATATATCAAATAAATGAAAATAAAGGAAAAAAGATTTGTTGATTGAAAATTAGAGTAAAAAAATAATTTTCAAACAAACAGAAAATATTGGATTTTTTTTCTAAACAAATTCCACATGAAAGCAATCCATGCAGCATTTGTACAATTTTTCTTTTGGATCATTAAAAAAGAAAAAGTTTGGGGGGGGGGGGGGGGCTAATTTCTTCACTTCCCCAGATAGACATTTGAGAGGAATGTTAACTGGTTTGCTGTCATTTACCATTAAGCTATGTAATCATGTCCATTACATAGGAAGATAGCAAAAATAATTTTTCTGATTTGCATATTCACTAAGACCTTGCAATTGATTCAACATTGGTAAAGCTTCCAATTGGAATTCTAACACGAAGCCAGTCAAATGAAAAAATGCAACTCAACCAAATGGGGGAAGGGAGGGAGAAGACTCCCCCTCCCACAAGTTCTTATTGCCTGACAAATGTGTTGAGGCAAACTCGGTAACAATTTGGGCCTAGTCTCTTTGTACTATTTTGTTGTTTAACGTGTAGTCTCTTTGTACTGTTTTGTGTCTCTCTCTTTCTCACACACAGTGATGGGTAAATTGTTGCTATTTTATATTTTTAATTTCACACATGCAAGTTGTTTTTGACTTTGTTAACTGCCCAATATAGTGGTGCCAGTTGGGAAATCATCAGTGAGAAAAAGACCATTATGACACAATTCACTCTCCCAGAATTTTGGAAACGGCATGCTGTGTTGCTTGACATTCACACCAGAATCTTCAATACAAACATTTCAGACTGTGTTGGTGTTAATCTGAGGATAGTGCAGGGAATTCAGAAAGAGTTGGATGAGTGTAATGGTGATTATGAAGGTGTTGGGTGTGATCAACAGTGATGGCAACATTATGCCTCTATCCATCTTTCCACAGGAGCTCAGACTCCATATGGAGGCTTACATCAAGGGCTTTGAGGAGGTAGTGCTGTCCTCAGTCAAGAGGGTGGCTGTTGGAAGCAACAGGGCTCTGTACTATAATGCCCCAAAAGCAGGAGAACCCAGTCGTTGCTGTCAGACAATACCTGGTCACTTCGCTCTTCACTGCAATCCCCTTATTTATTATGTGTGGGGTACAGTTGAGCAAGAGATCAACAAAGCTCATTGTGACACCAAAGATGAAGTGAAGGCAAGAAGTCACCAACTTAACAAAGAGTTGCAGGAGATTCCAAAGTTGTCTGGATGGTGTAGTTGAAGCCAATGGTGATTTTTATTGCATGAATTTACTTTTTAGTATTTCAAGATATTTTTGTGTAAATTTGTTATATCTGTTAAAATGGGATGTCAATGTTAGTTTCATTATTGTGTAATTTACTTGACAATTTATCCATTGCATTCCTCTGTGTGTGTGTGTGTGTGTATATAGGCACACAGATGAGGAAAAACTATTCTTAGCCAAAGCATTTCATCCACTGAGTGACTTTATTAATTCTTTTAAATTTGAGAAAGTTCGTGAATGTTCATCAGGTGGTTGAAAGGTCAGTCAAAATCTGCGGAGGACACAAAGTGCCATGATTTAAAGTCTGGCAGAAGATTTAACAGTGATAAACATGAAAACACAAAAGTATTATAAGAAAATTTAGTAATCCTTGTACATTTTTACATTGATTACAGTACCTGCCAAAAAACAGTTGTTGTTGGCAGTCTTTTGATATTTTATATTTTATCACAGGCTTTTTATAGTAATGCATCTAATTCTGTAAGCTGACAGGCTTAGTTACTGAAGTTTTAACTGAATTTTATTTATTTTTTTTTTAAAAACCCCTGGAAAATGATTTGTAATTAAGAGAAGTGTTTGGTTTAAATGCTTGCTAAGAATTTTATATTAAATAAACAATTGTATTAACGAAAAATACAAGTGGTAAATTGGTGTAAGAATCATAAAAGGCCTGGAGATATACAGTAGGAAAGGGAGGGTGAATTGTGACTTACAGCAACGATGGTCTTTGATAGGGTGTCCTTTAGAGATGGGAGGTTGTGAATCCATGACTGGTGTGCTGAAGAAGTCCCTTTGATTGGTTTTCTATCTTTTTCTTAGGCTTAGATTGGCTTCAATTTTTATTTTGTTTCTTTAAATGGGAGTGGGTGTTATTGGTTGGAAATCCTGGATTGTTTTTTTTTCCTCTTTAGCTTCCGTTTCATTTACACACTATGTGCAGAGCCTATGCACAGTTAGTTTTTACATCAGTCTTGGGTTTCAGGGAGTTCACATCTGACCAGTAGTGGAAATTTGTGTAACATAAATCAGAAAATCTGATTTTAGGAAGATTATAACAAATATTGTTTTTTTTTGTTTGTTTGTGTGTGTGTATATATATATATATATATATAAGTATGCGGTGTAGATATAGAAGAAGCCAAAGGAGTATCCTGTACATAAAGTGGTAGGATAACTCTCTAAGAGAGATCTGAATATATATGTATATAAATACACGATTTGTGCAAAATCTTCTGTACAATAAAGACAGAACCTGATGATGGTTCACCTGAAATAGGCCTATACTTTCAATTTACCATGAAATAACATGTCTGCCTTAATTTTTCTTATATATGGTCTATATATATATATATATATATATATATATAAGCATGCGGTGTAGATATAGAATATCTCCATCTCCAGTGTCAAAATAAAAAATTTAGATAGAATTGCTAGAAATCAATTTCCAAGGACTTAAGTTTGACATGAGTTCCAATAATGGGGTAAGGACCAAAATCAGTAATGGTAAATTATAGCAAGACACCAGTTAGATATGCAATGGTATCATAGTGTACTTTGAAAAGCAACATGTTCAAAACAATTGATATTTAAAGTTCTAAAGCTGCCTAAAATTAAAAAACAAAACAAAAAACTTTAAACTGCAGATATCATTTTATGAAACCTGGTTGAAAAAATTTGTATGACATGAGTGATCACTGAAAAGTTTGTCTGTTCACATCTTCCTCCAGAAGTTCAAAATACTTAGTACCTGATTTCTAAAGTTTCTTTAACTTTTTAAAAAGAAAAATCTGAAGTTTGATTGTTGAAATACTGATTTTGTTTTTTAGGAAATGGGTTAAGCACTTTAACGCTCTGTTGTTTAGGAAAGGGTTGAGGGGTGTGTTTCTATAAATATTTTGCAAATATAGGCTGAAATAAGATGATGTTTGTGATGGTCATTCATCGATACATTACTGAATTTATTGTAATAGGTTAGTATTATTTTCTACTTGACTTTTATAAGTAAACAAAATTGTTCATCCATTTTGATATTTCAAATATGTTAAAAATTGTAAAAGACAACTTTTTAGCAAAACAAACTTGCCATTTTATCAATATTTACTAAATACACGTCCTAAAAGCCACTCAAGGTAGATTACTGAATAAGTTGTGTGGCATGAACATCAGAGGACAGATTAGTAAATTAAGATTATGAAGATACAGAGATGAAATATTGATTGACCCTGGAGTTGAAGAAAGTATGAAGATGGGAAAATATCTGTGTGGCAGCTCTTAGTATAAGAGACAGAAGTTGCGGTCTCCTCTTGTTTTAAAAGATCCATATTTCCTTCTACTGTTCGCTTTTTTTTTTTTATGGATATAGTTTGGTATGGGGAAGGTAAAGAATTGGGGTAACAAAACAGCTTCATTCACAAGTAAGATATGTGCAAAAACTACCTGGATTCATTTTTAGAAAGCCCAGTTATAAGTGTATACTTCATTATAACATCAATAGTCCTCACTGGCAACTAATCTAAAAACCCCATCACTCTCAGTGGAGCATAGGCCATTAAAAAGAGGGTTGTCAATGCTTCTGTAACTTGTCTTTTTTTTTTTTTTACAGGTAGGGTTAGGGTTAACCCTGCCCCTAAGCAAATTCCTTTATCCTTTGGGCAAGATAGACTGGTTGCCAACCAAGGCTATAGAAATTAATCTGTCTTGCTATTTAACTCATATCTGGAAGGAAAAGAGATGGATTAATATCCTTCCCAACATAAGTGAATGCAGTGAATTCGACTGTAATTCAAACTCATTTTTCATTCTGAGCTGATATCCACTGCAACACAATGCACATTCCCTACTGGCAACAACTGCAAAGTTAAAATGACAATACAGTCAGCCTGATATTGTATACACGCTGGTGGGATAGCCCCATTAGGAGATTGCAAGGGATTAGTATCTTAGAGTATCAAGTGTTTAACACTAGTCCAGAAATGATTGTCGGAAGCACCTATAATGAAGAGAATCAAGAAACAAGTAAATCCATGTTGTCTATCCAGAAATCAAGGCAGCACAACTTTTTGAGGCATTTTTTTCTCCCCTTCAAAAGAAGGGATTTCTATTAAGTTATTCTACCCCCAATAAAAGGTTCAAGAGACACTGAAACTAATTTCCTAATCTAAGTTTATTATAATTGATTCACCTTTTGAAAAATTGTGATTTTGTTTTCCCTGTGCTCAGTCTCATCAGCGATTATCTTGATAGTCTTGTCACTAGCATGCCACAATAACTGATAAAACATTTAGGGTGAGAGAGCACTTTGGCAAACCAGTCATGTAACTACCTCATCTACACAAGCAATACCAATAACAAGTTGTTACTTCTATTGTCAACCTTCGCAGGTAACCTTTGTATAATACAAGGGTCTACTGAAAATTCTCGGCTTGACTCACCTCCCCCCAAACCTTACCAAATGACCAAACATAAGATTGGGGGGGGGGTCAGTTCAAGGACTTTTCAGCACCTCCTCACATATTTATTAACATCACATATTCTTATTTTTCCTTTGAAGTAAGTACATTCATATACTTATAAAGTGAGCAAAAAAACTTTTTTTCTTTAAGATAATTGAATTCATTTTCAATTCCTGGCTTAATTTTTTTTAAAAATAATTAAAGATCTATGCAATTGGCAGTTAGTGAGGTTATCAGGTAAAAATAAATTATCAGTTGTAAAGTTTAAAAGTTACAAAAAGACAGCTTTTAAATTTTCCTTACCATAATCGTTATAATAATGAATGATTTCAGTATCTATTTCTGAGATAAGTAATTGTCAATATCTTGGCTTTATTTCATCTATATCAACCAAGATGAGACCAATAGTTTGAAATAAGATATTGACAAATGCTCATCTCAAAAATAAATGCTAAAATTATATTTAAAAAAAAAAGTGGTATGAACCCACTATCATAATCACTTGTCCAAACATCTGACACTGAATATAAAAGGTTCCAAAAATATACTACTAAAGTCCTTCAGGAAGGTGACATAGTGGATATAACAGTTGGTCATGGGTTCAATCCTTGGAACTGTTAATGACACACCAATCCAGCAGGAACGAACAATAACTGATATCACAAGACAGATCACAATAATCAACAGATAATCTGTACCAGCCAATCAATGGACACCTGATGATGACCACAGGATATTTGGTCGAAACATTGTGTTTATAATAACATCTATTTTTTTTTTTTTTTTTTTTTTTATAAGCGTTTCACCCCGAGCAAGGCATGTCACTGCCACTACTGTGCAGGGGGCTACGTAGAGTGGAGAAAGGGTGATTAAATATAGGAAATAACAGAGGGTGGGTGATAGGCGGGTGAGGATACCGAGAATGAGGGTTGGGTAGATGAGAGTGTTGTGAGAATAGTTGGGAGTTAGTGTGATAGGAGGTGTCTATTGACCCTACATTTAAACACCTGGAGATTGTAACTGTCGGGAAAGCAGACTTGTGGAAGGGAGTTCCACAGGCGGGAAGCGCGAGAAAAGAAGCTGTTGGAGTAGAATTTACGGTTACATCTTATTTGTTTAACTGTAAAAGGGTGGGACCTAGTTGCTAATCTAGTATCTCGTGTAACTTCGTGCTTAGGCGGCACCAGTGATCTAAGCTCATCGGAGCAGAGGCCATGAAAGTACTTGTAGAAGAGGCACAGGGAAGCTACATCGCGCCGGTGTGAGAGCGGCTGCAGCCGGTCTGCCAAGTCAGTATCAACCACGTTACAGATCCTCCTTTGTATTTTGTCAAGAAGCCCAAGGAGAGCAGCAGGGGCACCCGACCAGATATGGCAGCAATATTCAATACACGGGCGGATGGTAGATTTGTATATGTGCAGAATAGTTTCAGGTGGGAAAAATTTCCGGGCCCTGCACAGGGAGCCGACTTTCATAGCAGCAGATTTGGCAATGGATTCAATATAGTCATTCCATTTGAGGTCCGCCGAGAGTGTAAGGCCAAGGAGGCGTAGTATTTTACTCTCTGGGAGGCTAGCCTGTCCCAATGCAAGAACAATAGTTCAAAATAATAAGATTAAAAAAAATTAGTGAGTGTAATTTGTTAGTAAAGAACTTGTCAAGTATCACAGAGATAATCTTTTATGAATTCCAAAGTTTATACATTTTTATTAGAGTGGAATTTATAATTTCAATGTTCTAAGAATTTGATTTATGAGTCACTCAAATGATTCAGATTACAGAAAGAAGAAATTGGGACCAAAATGGTGAAAAAATTCCAGGGCAGATTGAGTTTTTCAGGCATCGTTAAACTACTTTCATGCCATAACTTAAGAAACAAATCAACATATTGCAAAGATTTCAATTCAATTAACCTTTTTTTTTATATACAGGGAAAAAATTGACTCAATGCAACATGCAAATTAAAAAAAATTGTTTTGATTGAAAGTTCTAAGATTGATTCAAAGTTATTTAGTAATAAAAAGTCATAATTCATTCACACATGCATGTATGCATAATCAGATGTATGTAAGCAAATCAATCAGCCCAGTTTATTTCTTCAGTCTAATCTCATTTCTTGCTAGTGCAATTAATTCAGTGGTGAATATTAATCACATCAAATGTTATACAGTGAAAATTTCAGGTCAAAATTCAGCTGCACTGTCGAAAGCATTCTCGCTCACTCACACACAATATTGAATATGAATTAAAATTATAGCTGTATTTAAATTACGTTACTTTTTTAATAATAAATTTTAAATATTTCATTGTAAGTTCCAGTAAAGTGTTTAAAATGAATCCTAATTTTTTCTCAGCCATTAACCATACAATATGTAACAATATTTTTTACATGTATCAAATATTTTATTCAGAAATTATTGATATTGTTAATTTTTACTAGTCATGACAAAAAAGCCTTTTTATAATGTAAAAAAAAACAAAACCTGCCATCATTTTTTTATTTATTTTTTTCATCTAGGCTTACGGGCATATCACATGGAAACACCAGTTTCAGTATGATCACTAAAGTTAAGCAACATTGAACTTAGTCAGAACCGAGATAGGTGACAACTTGAGAATAACCAGGTGGTGTCATGGCTCGGAATTCTTAATTGGGGATCCAGGTTCCAATTAATGTCTGGCTTGTTATATTCACTTACGTGTAAAATACCCTTTTTCGGAAAAGATATAATTCCACCTCTTCTCACCTCCAGCCATGGATTAAAAAATATATTCTTACATTAAAAATATTTTCTGGCTTTAAATAAGCTGCATATAGTTGATTAGCCGTAGAAAATCAATCGTCTCTCATAACAATAACATAGACTAAGAAAAAATTGACTAAAAATGTTTTAAAAGAAAAACTTATCACGCTTTTTTTCGTTTTCAATTGAAAAGCTAAACAAAGAAAAGTCTCATCTTTAATGTGTTCTTTATATTGACTAATTTTGATAACTTTTAAGAATTATCAAAATCTTTGGTTGCTGTAAAGTGCAAAAATTATACTACAATATAAATTATTAAAGATTTTAAATGACTGTTTTACACAAGGAGAACGATTCATCCAGTTTTAGTGAGTAAAAAAATGATTTCTATTTATTTACAAATGCTATAAGACAACAACATTCTTCTTTTGTGAAAATTTTTTATGTCATTGTAAAAAATAATTTTCCCATTTTTACGTAAGGTGTTTAAAGTTTATAAAAAAAGATAGGGAAGAGAAAAAGAATCCTGGAAAACGTGATTTTTCTCAGTTTAAGAACATTGGCAAGAGGTGACTTCAGCATTAGGGAAATAAATTTGTTGAAAAATGTCGAAACCTTAAAGGTTCTTTTCTTTTTTACCATTTCTCATGAACGAAATATGCAAAAAAGAATCCAAGTAAAAAAGGCGAACCAAACAATAAAAAAAAGACATGGAAAGGAAAATAATAAATGGAAATGACAGAAGATTTAGAAAGTAAAAATAAAAAAATGTATGAAAATTTTTAACGATAATGAATGATATATGGAAAGAGAAAATGAATGAACAGTTGATGAATGAAATTGAAAAAGAAATTAAGGAAACAGTAATTAATTAAAAAAAAATTCAAAAACACGGCAGAGAGAAGAAAAATAACCGACTTGAAAAATAACACAGGAAAAGGGGAAAGTAAAAAAAAAAAAGCCTCAAAATTGAGGGAAAATGTCCAGAGTTCATTTAAAAATAATCACATGCTTCTTTTGTCGATACAGACCATGACGATGATGATGATCATGAGCATCATCATTTTTTTTTTTTTTTGGTTTTGGTTACTCATCTCTCCGTTTTCGTTCTTCTTGTCTTTCATTGCCTCAATAAAACAAACAAACAAGCAAAGCAACAACTGTAAAAAAAACTTCTTTCCCCCATACCTTCTCGCCTCCACCCATCATCCTCACAAAACCACCATATCGGAATTAATCCGTAATTACAAGAGAGAAAAGAACAGAAGAGAGACTGGTGGAGTAAATCTTCTGCTGCTGCATCATTGCTTTGGGCTTTGAAGAGATGAGGAAGGACGAAAAAGAAAAGCAACAAGGGCAGAAATGACGAAGACTTGCAAATAGGCCCCGCTTTATGCTGGTATTAATATTAATAGTAATAATAATAGTAATAATAACTAATAACAATGATGATGACGACCAGTTGCAGTGAGTGATTGCCATGAAACCTGATATCAATGAATAGTAGTTACTGTCAAATCAACATGTAGCAAAAAATCTCTTCTTTTCCCTTACTTCTTGTATTTACCCTCTCTAACTTTCTTTCATTGATCGTTCTTTCTTTTTTCTTTCTTCATATTCCTTTATTTTCCATTTATTATGCGTTTTTTTTAAATTTCATATTTATTTTTCATTTTTAATTTCCTCTTTTCCTCTCTAAAAAATGGATTTTTAAATTTTCTACGAGCCTTTCTTTTTCGTTTTCTCTTTTTATTCCTTCAAATCCCTTGTCTTTTTCATTTATGGTTTTACTTTTTCTTTTCTTATCTTTTACTTTATCTTTGCATTCATTTTTCTTTTTTACATTTCTTTCTTTTTTTAGGCCTTTTTGCTCTTATTTTTCCGCCGTACTTTTCTCATTCCATTTCTTTTTCCCATTTTTTAATTAATTCCCATTTTCTACATTCCTGATTGTCTTGTTCTTTTTCTTTTTTTTTATTCTCTTTCTTATCCTTTCTCTTTTTTTTTTTCTTCATCTGACTTCATTTTTAATTTCTTCCCTCCATCTTCATCCTTCTTTTACTTTCTCTAATCAAGTTTTCTCTTGTCTTCTTCATGTTCCTCATTTACAATTATTTTGTATTTTTTGTTTAAATTTTCTCCAGGTTTACTCATTCATCTTCTTACCATTTTCCATTACCTTTCCTTTTCTCCTTCCTTCTTTTTCGCATAAGACATTTGTTGATTTTAAATTTTAAAGGCTATATTATTTTTTTTTTTTACAAAACTTCACAGTAATTCAGAAACGTTTTCTAAATGAAATAAAATCTTATTTTTTTCACTTTATCAATTATAAAGCTGATTTTAGTAAGGCTAAATGTGAATTAAAATGATTAATATCACTCAGTATGAGTGTAAAATTCACCGTAACTCGATTGCAAACATATTTCATTTTGATCTTTTAATCTATTTTTGCATCAGACACCTTCCTTTCTTAAACTTTCTGTGTTTGTCTCACCCCTAAATTTACGATTTCTCTATTAAACTTACAGTATTTTCTATCTGTATTGCTAAGTATTCTTCTTCTCTATCTCTTCTGGAAAAAAAATAGTTGTTTTTAAACAATCATTCTCAACTTCTCCTTCCTTTTCTTCTCGTTTTATCTCTCATTTGATTCCTTCTTCTCTCTCTCTCTCACCCCAATCCCAAAAAAACCCCACTTAAATCCCCCCCCCACCATATTTCTCTTCTTGTCACTCTACTTCTGTCTACTAATTTCCTCACCTTCTTTTTCTATGAGGGGTGCTGGAGAGAGATTTTGAAGGGTTAAGTCATGAATGTTCCAACACCCTGAGTCTGAGTATTATCCATTCTGCTAGAGATTAGATTCTGATTCAACATCCCTATTGTTGGATTAGAGAGGCTCATTTATTTTACACTTAACAAAACACCCTTTTATTGTTGTAGCTATTCTTGTGCTTGTAAAATCTGTGATATTCACCTGTTAATGTTTTACATCAACCACCTCCCACACAATTGTTTCTGTTTATATGTTACCTTTTTATCTTTGTCTTCCTCCTCTAAATATGATTGGAATGATTAGCTCTATTTTGTTCAGTTCAGTCTTTCCTTTCTTTTTCAACTTTATTTCCTCTTTTGTTTTCATTATTCTCTTTCTTCCTTTCTTTTGTTATTCTTCTTACTTGATCCTTTCTTTCCCCTTGTTTTTTTTTTACCTTTTTCTCCATCTTTCAATCAGTTTTTTTTTACGTTTGACGCCTTTGTAAATCTGTTTTCTTTTTTTTTTAAATTTTACATTCATCCTTTTTTATATTCCTACTTCATTTATTTTAATTTTCTTTTTCCTCTCATTTTTATTCCTTCTTTTCTCTTATTGCTACTTTCTCTTTCTTTCATTCCTTATTTTAATCTTTCATTTATTCATTCCGATTTTCTTTTATTTATTTATTTCATGTTTTCTTTCTTCTTTATTATAAATCTTATTCAACCATTTCCTTTCTTCATCATTTATTTCCATATTTTCTTTTCAGCTTTTCTTTTCTCTTCACTTTCCTTTTCTTTTTTAATTTTTCTGACTTCTCTTCTAATTTTGTTTAGTTTTTCTTTGAATTCATTCAAGCTTTTTAATTCCTTTCTTACATTCATTAAATTCCTTTTCTTTTTATACTGATCTCTTCATTACAGATCATCTTTGCTTTCACTAAACCGTCAAATTTTATTTTGCCCAACATTTCTGTTCTCTCAAGCCCCCCCCCCCATTTTATTTTTAACACAGATCCTTATTCTGAATTACTTTATGTTCCCTTCTCTCAACCTAACATTTTCATTCATGCGACTATCCAAGCAAAAACCCAAGCCTTTTCAGCATCAAATGAAAGGATAGTGAAAATCATGTGGAAAAAGAGTATTGTAAAAAGAAAATGCAAAGAAAACTTTTAAAAAATGCTGTTAAACCTGAGAAATGTCGGGAAAAAGAAAAAAGAATGATGAAAAATCAGAACACATAAAAAAAAAGAAATTGAGAACAAAAGAGAAAACATACAAGAAAAATACAAAAAAAAAAAGAAATAGAAAAGAGGAAACAAAAGGAAAAAATAAAAAATAAAGACAAAATGAAAGAAACAAAAAAGAAACATTAATAGGAAAATATTAAAGGAATGGTTTTTACTAGAATTATAATGGAGAAAAGGAAAACGTAAGAAGAATAAAAAATTAAAAAAGGATCAAAATAGTAATGCAAAAATAAAAGAATAAAAGGAAAATAAAAAAATGAAACAAAACTACAAAGAAAAAACAAAAGAATCCTTAAATCACAGAAAAAATGAAGAAATAACAGGAGGAATAAGTTTAGTAATAAGTAAAATAGAAATTGAAGAGAAGGAAAAAGGAAGGAACCTTGGAAAAGAATGAAAAAAAAAAAGAGAGAGTAAAGAAAATCGTCAACAGCCAGTGCCTGTAATTTCCACCCTTCTACATGACAATTGCCGTAGCAGAAGGGAAACTGCACATTGCAGTAAGAAGAAACTGACTACACGGCAATAAGTAGAAAAAGAAAAAAAAACGCAGCTAGTCTCCATCCTCTGGGAAGAATTGCCCAAGATACACATAGTGGCAAGTAAATTCAATTTTCACCCTTTCCAAACACCTTACAATCCAGAATTTTTTGCCCTGTTCTTTACTCAACGTTCCCAATGTCCATCGAGATGCGGGATGAAGAAATCGGAAATGGCAGTGGGTGGAGAGGAAATAACTTCATTCCAGCAAATATTTCAGCATCAATATCTCTCCTTATCTATTTTCATTGATGCTTAACACTTTTAAATCCTCATCAATGAATCTATACCATAATCCCTCCATGCACACACGCATGTCTTTACTCTTTCTCTCTCTTTCCTTCTGCATTTGCCTGTTTTATCATGTTTGTCCTTTTCCCAGATATGTGTTCCTTTACTTTTCTAAATAATTTTCTCTCTCGATTTTCTTCTTTTTTTTTTGCACACTATTTTCCTTTTACTCTTAATAATTTTCTCTTTCTACTGCTCATTCTCTCTTTCAATTTCAGTTTTCACTTTTCCTCTTTTTGTTTTTTATTTTTTTCCCTATTCATTTCCTCTTCCATCCATATTTTTTTTTTTACCTTTTCACTGTCCTCATTTATTTTTATCCATTTGCTTTTGCCCCACTTTCTTCCTTCTCTTTTCTTTCCTCTTTTTGCCTTTTTACTTAATTCCTTCCTTGTAGCTTCGCTTATTCATTCTTTTTTTCTTGTCACTTTTTATCTGTCATTTCTATTTTCTCTTTATTTTTTCAGTTACTTTCTTTCTCCCATCCTTTTCTTTCCTATCATTCGCTTGCTTTTCCTTTATCTCCTTCTCCTCTTTTTTTTATTATTCTCTTTTCCCTCTTTTTCATTCCTTCACTATTTCTTTACCTCTTCATTCCTAGATTCTGTAATCTCTTATTCATTTCTCCTTACACAAATTAATCTACAACCACCAAACTTACAATTTATCCTCTCTAATTTTTGTATGTTTTGATTTCCACTTCCCAGTTGACTTCATTCACATTACATAGTCTAGCCGAGAAAGACATAGATTTATTGTCACCATAGCAACAGATTGCCAAAACCAGCCTGTTGTGTTATCGAATATCATTCCAAGAGAAATAAAGGTACCTTCTCAAGAGACAAAGTACCCTTTGATTAATTCTCACTACATAGATGACTATTTATGTTAGGTGACCATGAATAGTAAATTTCAGAAAAGTCTCACCCTTAATGTAGAAAATGAGATGTAAACCAAAAAAAAGACTGAACGTATTAATTCAAGTTACTTTCAAACAAAGTGCTCTCTATCAAGTCACCTTATGACTGCATCGTTTAATTTACTGAATAATTAAAAACTATAATTTATATTTATTTTTCTCTTAATCAAATTTAACAGAGAAACAATAAGAAAGCAATAAAGCGTTTTAATAAAAAATGCAAGTAGAAAAACACTTTGTCTTTTATTTTAAGTACTAGTTGAATACGCAACCAATGAAGAGAGAATAGTTAAGATTTAATAATTCTCCTCAGTCAGTTAAATGCCATATGTGATACATGCTTAGGCGATCATATCTTGAAGAAACATGACTGACTGGCCAGAGTATTTTCGCACAGTAGCTTGCCATTACTTTCTGCAGTAGACTGGTTACCAACCAATGCTGTAGAACCCAATCTGTACTGCTATTTAACCCATAGCTGGAGGGTGAAGAGATTAATTAATACCTTTCTCAATGGTACTTGTGTATAAGTGAATGCAAGGAATTCAACTGGAATTCGAACTTGACTCTCCAATATCCACTGCACCACAACTTAACTCTCTAAAATTTCTGAATAAACATTTTCAGCAAGACCTCTATTTTCGAAGGCTCTTTCAGACATTATGTTAGATTTGCTTAAATTTTCTAATCTAGACAGCAATATAAAGTTGACCATTGAGAGAAATATTTGAATAATTTTCTAAAGTTTATAAAAATAAACTCAGCAGACTTAATATTTTCTCACTGTTTAATGAAATTCTCTTAAAACTGAATTGAATTTAAATAATTCAATTCAGTTTTAAGAGAATTTCATTAAACAGATTATTTTGACTTGAGATAATTCCATAAAATATTTTCAACTTCATTTGACTAATTTGAAGTAAATGTGAAATAACAGGCAACAACCATGCTTTATTATAAATACTGTAGATTTACTAACTTACAACAGAATTTTCACAAGACATATAAATTCAGCAGACCTGAAGCAAACTACCACCATGTTTAATTTCGTTGTTTTTCATTTTTTTTTACTTTTTTTCAGCACAGCCCTATCAATTGTTACTTAAACTTCCTGATTATCAAAAAAAAATTTTTAAAAATTACAATATTTAAACAAATTTCGGTGAGGGTCAGTTTCTCATACAATGTTAAAGTAAATCGATCCTTCATTTTCAATCCACTATAAGGTTGTATGAGAAACTTCCCCACCCCTAAAATTGTTTAAATATTGAAATCTTTGCAAATTTTTGTTTTTGTCATTCATAAAGTTTAAGGTGTAAAAGATAATATTGCACTGAAAAAAGTCCAAAAAATTTGATAATGAACAAATTTACAGGTGGCGGTAATGTCATGGAGGCTCAATTTACTATAATGTTGTATGAGAAACTGATCCCCACCCCCGAAAATGTTTTAATATTGAAATTTAAAAAAAATTTTTGTCAATTGTAAAGCTAAAGGGGGTAATTGATAGGACTGCGCTGAAAAAAGTAAAAAAAAAAAAAAAAAAATGGAAAAACAAGGAAATTAGACGTGGTGGTAGTCTGCTTCAGGTCTGCCATAAATTCTTTCTCAATAAAAATGAATTTAAAAATAAAACTTCATCAATAGTAACACAGCTTATATATGATAATTTTTTTAAATTTAAATTTCAAATTTGAAATAAATAACAAAATTTTCAAATTTGAAATAACAATGTTTCTGAAATTTTTTATGCAAATGAAATATTGCCATTTTAAAATGCCATTTTTTAGTAATATATATATATATATATATATATATATATATATATATATATTTTTTTTTTTTTCCTAGTAAACATACATTACATGTTAAAAAGGGATAAAAAAAACAACTGTATATATTTTTATGTCATGGGTATTTTATGTAAATATATATACAGTGTTATGGTATGTGTCGGACTGAATGATGATGAATGAGTTCTTGTGGTACATGAGTAAATTATAATGGACAAATGGGTCATGTACCAGATTAGCTAAGTGTAAGATAATCAGTGACAAACATATTTTCTCCACCACTCATTTAGGCCTTGTGCCACATGATATATAATATTTCAAACTAAACATGTTCATGCAGACAGGGGCACTTTGGTATGGTGTAATGTTCAACAAGCTTGTCTCATTAGATCAATTACAATTGAATAGTGAGTTTTATCTTCATTGGGTGCTCTATACTTCTGGCCTTTTGCCAAAACTAAACTACACTGACAAAATCATGTTAATGCAGGCTATTTTTATTCAACTAATGTAAGACAGGGACGCACAGACAAAATTTAGTCTTATGCAAATTTATAAAAAACGAAGAAAAAATTTCCTTTGAGCTTTGTGACCTCAGATCTTTTTCTTATGACTGAGTATATAAAAATTTAGATAAATAAAAGTTCCCACATCATTTTCAAGATTGTCAATATTCTTGTAGAGTTGTCACCCATTTTTAATAAATGCTAAATTGATTCATTAAAGTTAAACTAAACTTTTATTCTGTTATATACAAACACACATCAAGAGACAAATAAAAAAAATATCATTTGTGAAAAAATGTGTCGAGGTCAAAAAGGGTGTGAGAAAAACTAAAACAGACTTTGAAATCATCAGTGACATTTGTTATCTTGTGATAAGTAATATATATATATATATATATATATATATATATATATTGTTTAATTACTTAGTTTTTGGTCATAATAAGATTAGACCAGTGCACATTTATATTAAAAAGTATTCATTACAATTATATTGTAGAACTTTTGAATATTTTCCATTTGTAAACGAGTTATTACGTGACCTAGGTTTCTACCCATGATTGATGTCTTCAGCCAATTTGCAATAACTGATTTTACCGGGTTTTTTTTTAAGAACGCTCATGTAACGGTAGTTTTTTTTGAATGCTCACATGGCAGGGAATTTTTGAAAGCACAATTTTTAAAATTACAAGAAATTATGTTTTCATCCATGTATGAAAACATTAAAATTTCTTGTATTTTCTTAAATTAATTTAAAAAATTGCGTGTTCAAAAATTCCCTGTCACATGAGTTTTAAAAAAAATCACCGTTGCATGACTGTTCTTAAAAAAAAAAGGGGTAAATGGTAAAATCAGTTATTGAAAATTGCCTGAAGACACCACTCATGGTAGAAACCTAGGTCGCATAATAACTCGTTGACAAATGGAATATATATATATATATATATATATATATATATATATATATATATTGATGGTTTAATACTTAGTTTTTGGTCATAATAGGGTTAGACCAGTGTACATTCGTATTAAAAAGTGTTCAATATAATTATATTGTAGAACCTTTTAATATTTTCCATTTTTAAATGAGTTATTTTGTGACCTAGGTTTCTGCCATGAGTGGTGTCTTTAGAAGACATCACTCATGGTAGAAACCTGGGTCGCGAAATAACTCGTTTAAAAATGGAAAATATATATATATAATAAAAAAAGAGCATGCACATATTTATTTTTAATCCATTATTAGTATTAAAATAAAACTATTTAAGACATCTAACATCCTTTATAAATAAAATTATTTTAAAATTGTTATAAATTATTTTTAGGCGCAATCTGTTTTATTTTTTTCATTGTTGTTTTTTAAATAGATCTTGTCAAAAAATGTTGACAAGGTTTAAAGAAAGTTTCTTTAATTTCACAATAAACTAAATTCGACAGCAAGGCCTTTGATCAGGATATTGGAGGTTTTGAGGAGCATGGGGATCACCTCTTAATTGCTGTCGTTCCCAGGTTCACTTTCACCTAGGGTGGTAGCACCTGTTAGGGTCCTTAACTATGGATAAATAGTGAATTCTCAAACAAAAACATTATGAAAGTATAAAAATACCAGTAATATATTTTTATATGAAAAAAATTCCCAATAATACATTTTCAGAGCAGAATTACCAACAATAATTTTTATAGCAAAATGATCAACAATACTTTTTATCTGTAGTAGAAGCCATAAAATAACATTCAAAATATTTAGATTTTGGCATTAAATAACCCATAGAGATTGATATGGCAATAAACAAAATCAAACAACCGACATGAATGAATTTTTTCATGACATTAATCCATATGGTATCCAACAATTTCTAAAAGAAATCAAATTGTATTCCAAAATATAACTTCAACAAAGCACAACATAAAACACACCTATCACTGCCTCTAGTAATTGTGTCCATACAAACATGTATATGCACAAAAGCTAAGTATTATCTACCATATATTCAATTGTGAAAGCAGAATAACATATATCATATTTTCATTACTTTAAATCACCCAAGAAAATTAGATTTCAGCATTAAATGACCCATAAAGAGTTGATGTGATGTTAAATAAACAAATCAAATAATTTTCATATTTACATCTCTCCAAAGAAGACATTTTGATTTTGTTACCAGATCCACCCTGACCCAAGGTAGTAGCACCTTTTAGGGTCCCAGCTATGGGCAAATAGGGAACCAGCAAACAATAACAATGCACTATGAAAGTATAAAAATACATCTTTGTAGTAAAAGTATCAGCAATGCATATTTATAATAAAAAGGCCATCAATACAATTTTATAGTAGAATTACCAACAACACATGTTTATAGCAAACTGACCAATAATACATTTTATCTGTAGTTGAAGCAATAAAGTCATGTTCCAAATACTTAGATTCTGACATTAAATAACCTATAGAGGTTGATATGCCATAAAACAAAACCAAACAACCAACATGAAAGAACTCTTTTATGATGTTAATCCGTATAATATCCAACAATTTTCTGTATTCTAAAATATAGCTTCAACAAAAAAAACAACACACATATCACCACCCCTAGTAATTGTGTCCATGCAATCATTTATATGCACAAAAGCTGAGTATTATCTACCATGTATTCAATTGTGAAAGCAAAGTAATATATACAGATATAGATATATTTATTATTTCAAAACACCCCAAGAAAATTAGATTTCAGCATTAAATGACCCATAAAGAGTTGATATGCCGCTAAGCAAAATCAACCAACATGAAAGAACTCTTTTATGACGTTAATCCACAAGATATCCAACAATTTCTAAAAGAAATCAAATTGTATTCCACAATATAAAACACACCTATCACTGCCTCTAGTAATTGTGTCCATGCAAACATGTATATGCACAAAAGTTGAGTATTATCTACCATGTATTCATTTAGATTATAAGATCGTTTATGTAAATTTAAACTTTATCTTCCCTTTGTAAATTTCATATAGGGAAATAAATAACAACATTAATAAATTTCAGTTTTGCTATTTGAATTTTCTAATGATTTATAATTCTCAAGTCAGTTTCTGAATAAGCTCCTTGTGAGATTCACACATGGAATTTCCCCTACTGACTTATAAATTTGTATTTAAGCTTAACAACTTCAACAAAATATTGCAGCAACAATCATTTATGAATGCAGGCTATTATTTAAAGAAGTAAGATGGTAAAAATGAAAAGATTTGAAATTGACAAGTTTTTCTGTTTCACTGAAGCAGCCGTTAAACACACAAGAACATTATCATTTTCTCTTTGTTTTTCTCTCTCTTTGTCTCTTTCTTTCAAACTGATAAACACTAAGGAAATAAAATGAAATAAAGCCGGATAAATATTAACTCATTTGGTTTTAATTTTTTTGTGACAATCTGAGGTATTTCTTTCAACATGTGTCAGTAGGTTATAAGTAAATGTGGAAAAACTCAAGTATTTAAAGCGACTTAATTTTCTCAACATGTCAACACAGACTAGAACTTCTCTTTATCAACACCTCAAGGTTCTCATAATTAGTTACATGCGTGGCAAGCATCAAAAAGTGTTTATTGTGAAATGGCCATTAATTGCATTTCAATAAAAATTGTTTTTGATGATTTTTATTTTGAAATTATGCATTATTTTCCGCTGTTTTAATCCTAAATTAAATAATATTTTTATCTCTGAACAATTCCCAAACTTAAATAGATATCTAGGCTCAACAAAATCTAGAATAATTACGTAACCATACAGGACTTAGACATTATGAAAGATTTATTTCCCTTTGTGGCAATCCACCATTAGATAGATATTATCTTTCCAGTAAAAAAAAACAAAACAATTAGACCTAATTTTGTCTATGATGAATCCCCCCCCCCAAAATATCATATTGAGTCTTAAATTATTATGCATGTAGGATGTGTGTGAGTGAGTGAATATGCATACATTTAGATATAGTAGGCAGATTAAAGAAATTTGGGAGATAAAAAGCAACAAAAATAATATCGACAATAATAATATAATGTACTATAATAGTACATTAGTAGGACTTTCAACTAAATGAAAACATGAGAAAGATGTTAAAAATTGGAATTTTCAGACATGCCTGTGTCCTTTCTCAATGAAACAAAAAAAATGAGATCTCATAGTTTTGGGATAATTGTTTGCCATGATTAGGGTTGAAGAGGGTTTGTAGATGTCTTTTTAATTCATTGAGTTTGCCAAAATTCCTATTTAAACTTAAAATGTGTGAATTTATTTTAAAACTGTATTTTAACTCAAACTTTCGCCGTTCTTGTTAGTATTTAAAGACACTTATGTATACACATGCATGTATGTCGAGTGAATTCTCATAAACAACACAGAAATAAGAATCTAGGGATAAAAAAAATTGTTTGAAGATATCAGAAACACTACTAAAAATAAAAATCAACAAAACTACCCTCAGT
This sequence comes from Ascarosepion bandense, assembly GCA_037127315.1. Taxonomy (NCBI): domain Eukaryota; kingdom Metazoa; phylum Mollusca; class Cephalopoda; order Sepiida; family Sepiidae; genus Ascarosepion; species Ascarosepion bandense. The sequence continues at coordinate 1,237,686 of JBBBDQ010001378.1, read as the reverse complement.
AGCACTGAAGGATGCGTTTCCCACAATGCAGTATTAGGAATCTAAACAAAAATATGACAATCCTTATTACCACAAAAATTAACCAAACCTCTTTAAAATGGCTGGAGAATTAACCAAAAATGGTTAAGATAATAAAGTTTGTAGACAATTTCTCTACACAGCACTGAAAACGTTAAAGTTGTAAGGATACAAAAAAAAATAAAAAAACTTACTAAATATTTTTGTTCTTCATATTTAACAAAAAATGAATAAAAGAAGGATTGCTGCTATATATATTTTCCGTTTGTAAACGAGTTATTATGCAACCTAGGTTTCTACCATGAGTGGTGTCTTCAGCTGATTTGCAATAACTGATTTTACCATTTACCTTCTTTTTTTTTTTTAAAGAATGATCATGTAATGGTGGTTTTATTTTTAATGCTCACGTGGCAGAGAATTTTTGAATGCACAATTTTTAAAATTACAAGAATTATAACGTTTTCATCCATAGTTGTATGAACCTAATAAGTATTTTTTAGAATGATTACACGCAGTCATAATTTCTGTACTTTCATTCAATAGTTCGTTTTTTTTGTTTTTTTTTGCAGAATAGCATAATCTCTAACTTTTCTTCCTGGCACAGTCTACATATTTTTCCACCGTTGTAAGGCTTGGCTGTTTTTACTATCCTCCATGTTATGTTTGGGTCTTTTCCATATTTTGACTTCAATTTCCACATGTGACTAGCCAATTTTGTACAGTTTTTTAAGTTTTCTATTTTGAATGTAGACTTGTGATTGAACCACCTGGTCTTAAAGGTGTCTTTGGTTGTTCCCAAATATATTTTATTTTATTTTTATTTTATTTTTGGCCATTTAAGTCATGTACTTTTCAAGACGTCACTCATGGTAGAAACCTAGGTCGCGTAATAACTCGTATACAAATGGAAAATATTCAAAAGGTCTTCAATATAATTGTATTGAACACTTTTTAATACAAATGTGCACTGGTCTAATTTTATTATAACCAAAAATTAAGTAATTAAACAATCAATATATATATATGTGTGTGTGTGTGTGTGTGTATGTTCAAACAAGGTTTATTAAAATCAATTGAGAATATTAGTCTGTTTAATTTTTTATTACATTTTCCAGTTTACATAAAAAGCTGTCACACATCTGGATTAATTTATAGGAAAACTTTTATTGTTTTAATTTGAAACACATTTTAATATTCCTTTCCTTGTGCTAAAAGAGACTTTGTTTAATGAAATATCTCTTTTCAAGAGAGTCTCCCTGAATTTCACAGTGTTTCTATCCTTTTTAACCTGCTGAGTCATGAAGTTTAAGTAACAAGGAGTTAAGTGACAAAAATTCATTCAAACAAGTTTTATTCAAATCAATAGATGAGATCTGTCCATTTAAATTTTGTTATCACATTTTTCCAGTTCTTTATAAAAGTTGTTTTATATGCACATCAAATTTGCCAAGCAATTGTCTAAAGTTCATAAAGTTTTTGTTTGATTTCTTTTCTCCAGTCATTATTAACAATGTTATCAGTGTCATAGAGAAAGGTTTTTATTAGCTACATCCTGGCATTTTAGGAATGATAATCTCGATGTGAGCAGGCGACAACAACTAATATTTATTTTATGCCACTAGTCATGTTTTGGTTGTTTATCACGTGATGGTTAGTATGCATACAAATTGTATACTTCAATAAATGGTAAGTTAACCTACACGAGAATGTGGTGATTGTGTGACCAATGTAAGAATTTATCTTTTTTTAATGTTGGAAATGGAGATGAAATCTTTCAAAGGCTACAAGAATTCATGAACAATGTTTTCTTTTCGATGAACATGATTTTTAAGGGATTGTGTTATTGGTAATAATTAGGTTATGTACTAATTTAAGTTAGGATTATTTTTTAAAATTTAACTCTGATATTTTTGTTTTTAGATTATAGTTTTCCAATTTCAACTTATGAGTCACATTCTATCTCACCAATGCAGAGTGGAAATAAAATCCAATTTTCTGATGCTGCTTGATCTGTGAATAAGAGTTTTCAAAATTGCCTTATATATTTACCATTTATATATTGTAAAGTTGAGGTGATATATATCACCACAGAAAAAAAAATTTCTGCAACTTAAACCATTTGTAGTTTGTTGTCTGATAAGATGGGTACCAAAAACTTACCTGTTGAATATATACACACATTTATGTATAGTTATTCTTAAATTAAAATATAGAAATTCAGGTTAGATAATATTATATATAAATTTCTATAAATCATAACAATGTTAAGTAATCAAATGACAAAGTAAAAGAAATCCTATTTAGAGGATGAATGCCATTACTTTGAATGTTCCACTTTGTCTTTCAATTACTTAATCTTGTAGTTGTTTATCTAATGTTTTTTCCCAGATAAATTTTGTTTTATAAATTAAATGTATATAATATTGGAATTATGAAAATATGTATTTACTTTTTATTCAAAAACATATCCTGTCCATACCTGAAAAAAAACTTCCATCCCAAATCAAAAATCATTTTATAACATTTTGTTTCATTAGACATTTTTTTTATTCATTCAGTCAGTCAGTTAATTGTCATACATGATACTTGCTTGGGTGATCATTTCTCAAAAGAGACATGACTGACTGGACAGAAGATTTTCCCACAGTCAGCTGCCATTACTCTCTGCAGTAGACTGGTTGCCAACCAAGGCTACAGAACTCAATCTGTCCTGTTATTTAACCCATAGCTGGAGGGAAGCTACAGATTAGTACTTTTTCCAAGAGTATTTGCGCATAAGTGAATGTAATGAATTCAATTGTAATTCGAACTTGACTCCCTAATTTCTCATTCCGAGACAATATCCATTGCACCAAAACCCACATGCATATTTTATTCATTAATTTATTTAAATGGAAGTAAAAACCTAAAATAATCAATGGAGATGGTAGACGTTTTCCTTTTTCTTGATGAACAATTTTTTTTTTAAATTAAATATTAGACACTTCCTAGATACACAACTAAATAAATGAGAATATATATTAATTTTTTTTTTTTTTGACACTTTACCATCACTATATAAATATCATACTGACATAAAATCTCATAATTTGTGAGTCTATTGTTTTTGAAAAAATATTTTTTTGTACAAATATTTCTATAAAAATTTAACATATTTGACATCAAACCACATTCTTCATTGCTTGGAGTGGTAAGTGGGAGGTTGCTATGAAGTAATTATTTAGTCATGATCATATAAATATTCCCAGGGTTGAAATTTAGACTTATAAACAAGTATCTTAATCTGGATATATTTCACATCACTTTTCAACACTTGTTTTCAGTGACCCTAATTTTTATATATGCTTCTAAAATCTCTAACAATAAATGATATTTACTCATCCTTTGTACTTTAGGAACTTTTAAGAGTTGAAGGATTTTTGTTTCTTGATTAAATTTTCTGCTTCCAAACCACAAAATATTCTCAAAATTTTTCTGCCCATCCTTTTTCCTATCGGCTTGATAACTACAAGGAAATAAGTATGCCACTAGCATAAGACGAGGATCATTTTTACTGAAAGTTTTAAATTTTTCAAGTTTCCTCTGATTCATACTTGTCAACTATTACACTAACCATTTGTTTGGACAAGTGAATTTATTCTTTATGTTGCTGAGCTTAGTGTCACATTTCAGCCAATCCCTTCTACAACCTTCTTCAGATGAAAGATTTCTCTTTTTTTTTTTATAGATTATACATGTGAAGAAGACTGCAAAAGGGATCAGCTAAAACAACACAAAGGAATCTAAACAAAGTTTCTTTTTTTATTTTTTTGTTCACTAAATACAAGGCTCAAGAGCTGCTCAAGGTAGAGGCTACTGTACGAAGTGTATGATATGAAAATAAGAAGTGCTTATCATGAAGATATGTAAGACAGATAACAGTTGACTCTAGATTTGAAGAGGTTAAGTTTGTAGAGGACAGGGAAACATCCTCTCAGGAGTTTGTTCCTCAAAGTAGCAGTTTTGGGAAAGAAGCTTTTCAAATGAAACTTCCTTCTTACTAATGAAATATGTAGTAAATGGTGATGATGTTTACCAGAGTATGTGGCATGGTGGTTTTTAGCTGTTAAGGTCTAAGACAATTCCTTCGTTCCACCAATTCAGCCCTTCACAGATAAAACCTAATGCCATGTACAATTTGTTTAACGATCCTTCCCAAAAAATGAGATCATTTGTCTATACAAATTTATCCCCGTTATTAAAAAATTTATGATGAATATGTTGACAAATATAAGTGTTTTAATATCTAATTTCCCCATGTCTAGTTTACTTTCATTGTGAAAAAGTTGAATAATATATTATTTATGTTTTGACCATCTTCTTCACTCTTCAAAGAATGGATATCAAAAGACAAGTATATATTTTTCTATTTATACAAAAGATGGAATGTAAAGGACAATTTTTTGTAAATAAAAATGGCTGCAAAATCTCTTTAAAATGGTTGTCAGTATTGTTTCTGATTGGTTAGAAAATACAATGTTTAATTTTTATGTACTATCTTTTTAACTTGTTGTTTTCATTTAATCTGTTTGTAAAAACAACATTTTATGATTGGACATCTAATCTTCCCAGAAATAAATAAAATATGTTTAAAGAAAGACTGTTGCATATATATATATATATATTGTAATTTTGTTATTACTATCTATATATATAAAAAGTAATCTGTGAGTCTGTGTGTGACTTTAATCTATGCACACCTATATTTTTTAAGCTATGCCATTCAAACTTTCTCGGGACACATATCTACAGGGAAGCCAGTTCGACACATACTTTTGAGTTTAAGTTCATCAATTTTCCCTTTCGCACTTTTTGGCCAATGAAATCGATTGTTTACATTTGCTCTATAAAACATCTAAGATCTAAGATGGTTGCTAAATTATGTCACAGAAATCAAATCACAGGTGTCAAATGCGACTAAAAAAAAAAATGAGCCTTTATATTTCATTTTTATTCCTACGTTTTAAAAATTTGTTTGGTCAACAAAAAAATGTGAATATTTTTCCCCATAATTTTGAAACAAAAGAAATATTTAAAACAAAAAGGTTTTTTTTCAAACAAAAACAAAATATCTAAAAAAAAAAAAAAAGTGCCAATGGTTAATTTAATTATTTAAGTCTTTTTTTTTTCAGATTTAATATTTCATACTTTAGAAAAAAAAAAAAAAATAAAGCTTTTTTTTCTCTAAATATTTCATGTAGGAAATCAGCTGTCTGTAATTCATGTGGCATTAATGTAACTTTTTCCTCTAAAATCAAATGTCTACATTTTTAAATATTCTTCGAAAATTTCTGAAATTCATTTGGTCAACAAAAAATGTAAATATTTTCCCCCGTAATTTTGAAACAAAAACAACGCAATGTTGTTTACAATGTCACACAAAACATCAACACACGTTTACACAAAACAAAAGAAAATAAATTTTTTTAATGGAATTTTTTAACAATTTTTAAACAACAATTTTTTATATAAGTAAGTTTTAAAGTGAGGCAGCAACTACAAGTGCTCGGAAATCGCAACACGTTGCATTAATCATCTAATTAAAAAATTTATGCCAGGCTATGATGGTTGTAGTTTATATAACTACACAAAAATTTTCATGATGTTCTTCTTTGGGTAATATTTTAAAATAAATGGTGAAAATGGTTTATTTGGAAAATATAAGATGAATTCATGGTTACTTAGAAAATTAGGAAGTGGTAGTTGGGTATTATACTTGCAGTTAGATCAATATTGTTCAATCAAAAATGAGAATTAGATTGAACTATGAAGTTGAAGATTTGGGTCACGAAAAGAAATGGAGAACCCTGATCTCCTGACATGATACTTTTTAATTTTGTTTGGGTGAGATACATAGTGGGACCATACATTATCTAAATGGGTAGGCAATCATTTTTAACAGCAGACTGAATTTTAAGTTTTTTTTAAAATTTGATTTTGTACTACCTCCTGAGTTAAAGGGGCTGGAATATTTAGGTTAGAATTAGAATTAAATAAATATGGTATGCTAAAGTATATTGTAGTTAAGAAAACCAAATAAGTATTGTGTGGGTCATTTATTTTAGTAAAATAATTTTTAAGTTATTGGAACATAAGTTATAAATGAACAATTGTAATTAATTATATTTTAGAGAAAAATATTTTCGATGTTTACATAAAAATGTCAGTTCATCTCTACATTTCAGTAGTACTTTAATGATTTTATAAACGATTGTAATAACCAAATTACAATATTAAGCTTTACTTTATATTGAACACTTTTTATAAAAATAAATGCAGAAACAGTTTTAATCTACCTGTTCTTTCACTTCCTTATAATATATATATATATATATATATATATAAGGAAGTGAAAAGTGAAAGAACAGTTGGATTAAAAAACCTTTTGTTCATTGCATTTACTTTTATAAAAAGTGCTCAATATAGAGTAGAACTTAATATTGTAATTTTGTTATTACAATGGTTTATAAAAGCATTATATCACTACACAAAAATTTCATGTTTGAGAACATTATTGTTCTTCTTCAGGTGATATTTTAAAAAGATCACCTTCAAGATGCGGTATGTTAGTGATGCCTGACTGTTTTTAATGTGTAAACATGTGCCCATTTCACTCAGATAGTTTTTTGCAGACTGGTCGACTTCTGGTGTAGTTTGATTCCCATTTGTATCAGTGTGGACAAAAGTGGGAATTGGCCGTTGTATGTTCAAGAAAAAAAAATTAAAGGAGAAAAGTTTAAAATACAGGCTGTCTCATGATATCACCTTAGGGAGAATAACAAGAAATCTGTTGGTTTTGATAAATGGTTCTTAATTCATTGAGCAGTTCATCTGGCACTGTCTGGGGATGGGGAGTTGGTAAGTGATACTTTGGACATCTTTAATGCTACATCTACCTTCTCTCATGATGGACAAATGAAACAGATATTTTCTTTGACCATTAAGAACTCCATCTCTGCAGGCCTCTACATGTCTTCTTCATGACTCTGCCCATAGCTCTAACTCTGATGCAAATGGTGCAATCTATATAAGTACGTGAGTGGAATTCTTTATCTTCCAGCCAAGTGGCATTTGATCCTAAAGCTTTTATCTATTTATACATTTTATTTCCTCTTCACTATTGTTTTTAATCATTTTCACCCCATGTAAGGTGATAATGTTACTAGACAGAAGGGATTATTGGGAGTCAAATCACTAACCAAATTAAATGAATGTGCGAAAAGGAAATGCTGTTGTGATATCAATATAAAAGATTAACTTATATTTACATGCATATGTGCTCCAAATTTCTTTTAACCTTTCTACCCTAAGTAAAGTGGCACTGTCACTAGTTCGCAGGAGGTTACTGTAAAAGATTAGGTATAGTGGGTATTTCAAGAAAGGATAAAAGATTAATGGGATTCAAGAAGATAGAACTTGGCAATTAATGTTACATTTAAACTTTTGGAGATTGCAGCTTTCAGGGAAGCAAGTAAATGGAAGGAAGTTCCACAGGTGAGTAAAACAACTGTTGGAGTAGAAGTAGCAGTTAGATTTAAGTATTTCAATGGTAAAATGGTGGAGCCAACATGCCAATTTAGTAGCATGCTTAAATTCATGTGGATGAGGCATCAGTGAAAATATTTGTAAAAAAGACAGAGGGAAGCCATGTCACATTGGTGAGAAAGTGACTGAAATCAATATGCCAAGTCAGGACCAATTACATTGCAGCTTCTCTGGATTTTGTTGAGAACCTTGAGATGAATAGCAGAAGCACTTGACCAGATATGGCAACAATATTCAGTGCACAGACAAATGGTAGATTTATACATGGGTAAAATGAATTCTGACAATAAAAACTTTCTGACCTGACACAAAGACCCACCCTTCCTGGTGGTAGATGCATCTATAGGTCTGATATATTCGTTCCACTTCAGGTCGGTTGAAAAAAGCAAGGCCAAAGAGGCAAAGATTTGTTACTCTCAAGGAGACTTGCATCAGCCGTGCTGTTAGTTGGCAAGAAAATTTCTCGATGGTGGTTGAAGGAGAGCAGTTTTGTTTTAAAAGCATTAAAATTTAGAAACCATTTACTGCTCTAGTTAAACACTGATTGGAGGTTTGTTTCAAGAGTCGCAGGCAGGTTTACTTTGTCAGTTTTGGCAGATTTCTTGAGACAAGAGTAAATGGTGGTGTCATCTGCATAGATGCCTGCTTGGGAACTGATGACATCAGAAAGATCAATGACAAAGATCAGAAATAGCATAAGACCTTGAATAGAGCCTTGAGGGATGCCCATGTTCATGTGAAAGGATCTGGAAGTAAAGATTGACTTTGTTACTAATGGCTTGCAAAATCTGATATATTAAAAACTGTATAGAATTAGACAATATCAAAATGAATTGACAGTCTTAAGGTCCTTTATTTTTATTCTTTATTTTTTACCCAGCCTGTGTGAGAATCTTTCTTCATATACAAAAATTAGGTTAGGTTTGGCATAAGACGATCAATATAGAGCAGCCAGTGAGGATTGAACCCATGACTAATTATATACAAGTACAGTTTGCTGATTGTTACATCATTATGATGTGCTACTCATGTGTGATGGTTGTTTTGATATATATAGAAATAGCTGTATGCGAATCAAATTTAATATCCCAATAGTTGAAGATATTTTGAGATCAGACTATATTTTTTTAAAACCATTATGTGTTGGAATATCAGGAAATTAAATCTAATGTTAATTGAACATAATTTATATTAAAAAATTAATTTATTAATAGACAGCAGGAAAAAACAGAGATGAGAATTTTTCGTACATGCAGTATTTAACATACTGAAACACAGATGAGCATTTAAGCTTGTAGGGAAACTTTACCCAACACATTTTGCTTATAAGTGAGGTTTTGGCCATTTCTAACACAGTTGAGTAGAAAGAGATTCTTTAAATGTCTAGGGCATATAACGAGGAAAGAATTTGGCATTCACAGGGCATCTTGAAAGAAAAAAGGACAGCAGTAAAATGGTGGATAACCTATGTTATTAGCGTGTGCAAATAGTTGGTACAATGAGGGTTAGAAGAAATAGTAAAAATATAATCCTAAGAACAGGAAATTATGAAGAGTCCTGAAGGAAGCACATAGAAGCTTGAAGGGGAGACGACTACGATTGCTTCCCACAACATACAATTAGGAAAATAAAAATAATTAAATATTTGGTAAAGAATAATAGGAAGCATTTTGTACTAGTTTAATAAAAAAAATTTAAAAAATGCTGAGATAAATGTATATGTTCTGTTTGTTTTAGTTCATGACATGTTTATGTTTCTTTTTCCTAAGTTCAAAAGTTTAATTATTACTGTTTAAAATGCACAATGTTTTAATTTTTAGATTCAATAAAAATATGAATAAATCTATCACAGATATTTTACGTAAATTCAAATTAAAAATTGTACAAAAGAATTATCTAGATAGGCTCAAAAGAAGCTTTCTCGCATTGCTATGTATAGTTAGGGACATAATCAATAATTTTTAAAATACATTTATTGAAAATAAAACAATTTAAATACATCATATTTATGTATGTGATTTTAAATAATTGGATTTTTTTAATTGAAAGAGTCCCTATGTTTATGTTAATTATATTGAAGATTTCCTCATCCTTTATGAATATGAGACCAATTAAAATTTTTTCTAAGAATAAATTATATAATCAGAATCATTCCCACTAATTTTTAGTTAGATTTTATCAGACCCTAGCTTTTTGATTAACAAATTTCAAAATAATTCCTAGATCCTTACTTGTATCCAATGTATTTTTAGATAATAAACTATCTAATTAATTTGACTGAAAAGTAACACTCCACCCACCCCAGGTCGCTTCCTCGATTTTTTTTTTTTTTTTTCCAAAATTGGCTAAGGGAGATAACTCTGGACTAAATTCAAAAGAGTCAACACGGCTGCGAGAAATTTTCAGGTTGGAACCTGTCGCAAAATCTTTTTTTTTTTAATGACTGCATATAAATGATACAATGCTATTGTTCAATTATCAAACTGTTAGATTTTTCAATATTTGCCTTACCAAATTAAAACCTGTGTGCAAAAAGAAACCGTTGCTGTAAATATGGAAAATTACGCTTAAATGTTTTTCGTCGACACTCACTGCAACTCGTCATTCCTGACAAAAGAAACAAACACTCGGTAATAATTTAATTTATTTAAAGATATATATATATATATATATATATATATATATATAACCTATGCATTGAAAAAATTAATAATACAGAATTTTTTTTTACATATTTTAAAAATATTACTAACTATAGTAAGTAAAAAAGTTTTTTGAATGTTTTTATAATTAAATTGAATTGAATTTTTCAAAACTCTGCTGAATTCACTTGTTTTGTTAACAGACGACAAAGATAAAACTTTTACATATCAATTGCCTTTTTTTAGTTTTTTTTTATGTTAAAAACTAGCGGAATAATTTTGGTTTCCATTTAACGGTTTTTCTATTTTTCCTTGTTTTGTTTGTAACTGTAAGTAAAATTTTTAAAAATTCAAAGTTTTAGTTTTATAATTCTCTGTAAAAAAATGTTTATTGGAGTTTTATCCATTCTCTATTTTAAACTAACTTAACTGATTTTCATTTTTATATTTCTTTCTTTTTCTGTTCATGTCAGACTAAAAACAAATCGCTGGAAAAAATGAATTTCTCAGACCTTTATCGTCAGTCCAACAAACTCTGCGAGTTTTCACCCAACGGTGATTTTTTGGCAATTGCCTGTCATTATAAACTGATAATTCGAAATGTAACTACTTCACAAATCGAGCACTTGTTTTCTTGTCTCGATTCCATCGAATATATAGAATGGTCTTCCGATTCCACACTCGTTCTTTGTGCCATGTTTAAGCGGGGTCTGGTGCAAGTTTGGTCTCTATTATACCACGACTGGACATGTAAAATCGATGAAGGATCTGCTGGACTGAAAGACGTCCACTGGAGCCCAGACGGACGTCACATATTGACCACAGCAGACTTCAACCTCCGCATGACTGTTTGGTCTCTAACCAATAAGAGTATATCGTACATCAGATACCCCAAACAGTGTGAAAAGGGTTATGATTATTCCAAAGATGGTTACTTCATGGCTCTGGCTGAACGCAGAGACTGCAAAGATTTCATCAGTATTTTTGCCTGCAAGTCTTGGGAACTAGTCAAGCATTTTGCTTGCAATACAGAGGACTTGAGTGGTCTCCAATGGTCACCTGAGGGAAAAGTGTTAGCCATCTGGGATACTTTATTAAAATACAAAATTGTCATCTATTCTGCTGACGGTCGGCTTTTGGGTAACTATTCGCCTTATGAACATGCTCTTGGGATAAAATGTGTCACCTGGTCACCCACTGGTCAATTTTTGGCTGTAGGGAGCTTTGATGAAAAAATCCGGATATTGAATAACATCACTTGGAAATGTTTAATGGAGAAATCACACCCATCAGTTGTGAAGTCAGGGAAAGTGATGATATACAAGGAAGTTGAAGTGATGGGACCTTTGCCTCGAACATTTGAAGAACTCTCAAGTTCTACTGCTGCCTTATACTCTAAAAGAAGTAAATATCATATTTTGGATGGAAATGTGGAAGTACCAAGTGTAAAGCCTGACCAAAACAAAGCTAACCCTGAAATTGGCATCAGCTTCTTGGAATTCAGCCACAATTCTCGGTACTTTTACACCAAAAATGACAACATGCCGTGCCTTTTGTGGATTTGGGATATGAAAAGCCTTTCTCTATCTCAAGTTTTAATTCAAATGTCTCCAATAAAATGTGCCTTGTGGGATCCATGTTCTGTCCGTTTAGCTCTCTGTACAGGTAGCAACAAATTGTTCATGTGGTCCCCAACTGGATGCCTGAGTGTTGAAATCCCCACAGAGGCTTCATTCCAGGTCTACAGTCTGAAATGGCATCCAGATGGAAGCACTTTATTATTGATAGGTAAAGAAAAATCATGTATTTGTTATTTGACTGGAGAAGAAAAAAGTGAACTTGTCGAATGATATCAATGTTTGTAACCAACTAGAAATTTCAGTTCTTATTTCAGACATTTCTCTTAACGTTCAACAATTTTTCATTAATCTCTGTGAAGATGATGAGACAAAGTGGAAAAGCTATAAATTACGTATTTCGCCAGGAGCATCTGCTCCCCTCTGGCTTCTTCATTCGAATCTGAAGAAGCCAGAGGGAGCAGTCGCTCTCATCAAAATATGTCACTTTTGTTTACACACTCTACAAACACACATTAATTTCTGTTAAAATTTTTGGGACGAGGCGTTATCACTACTTATGTTCAGACTATTGTCATCATTATTGTTGTCATTGTCATAACGTTTTGGTTGTTGTTTCCTTCAGCTTTCATCAGGTGTATATTGATCTGGATAACTTACAGAGAATTCCAAACTGAATCCTTTATTTAATCTATAGGAGTAGATTGTTCCCATTCCATTGCCCATATCTAAGGATAACTCATCTAGTTCTTTTAGTACCTTTCAGTTATTGCTCATCCTGTTTCCATTGAGTCCAAATACACGCGGTCTGGCTCAGGGATTGAACTCTCAATAACTTTGTTACCAAATTCATGAACCAACACTTTAATCCACTAGGCTATTGTCCTGTAAGAATCACTTTAAGGCTCCAAGTTCTCTCAAGACAATCAATCCAAGAGGACAATAGTCTAGTGAATTAAAGTGTTTGTGAATTTGGTGCCATAATATTTGTGAGTTGGGCCAGGCATTTGTGTACTTGAAGTTGGTGGAAAGAGGACAAGCAATAATAGAAAAAAGAACTAGATGAGATATTCTTAGCTATGAGCAGTGGAATGAGAACAGTCTACCCCTGTAGATTAAATAATGGGTACATTTTGAAATTCCCTGTAGGTTACCCAGATCAATATATGCCTGAGGAAGGCTGAAACATTATGATAACAACAACAACAACAAAATGAGGACAATAGTCTGAATGTAAATAAGTTTTTTTGTTAATTATGTTTCCATGACATCACAAGCATTTAATCCACCATTTTTCACTAAAAAGCTATTAACTTTTCAAGGTACTTAGTATAGCGTGAGGTCTACCTCAATATATTGTCTACCCAGGTGCAGCATGGAGGCCTACTGTACCCCTCACCCCAGGAGCACACACTCAGACAATTGAGCAATCATGGTTGAGTGCTAAAATGATTTTCAAGAAAATGCGAGGTATTGGTAGTCAGCTGTTCTGCCACATCTCGATAATTTTTGCTTGAAGAGGATGAGAAAAAAATTCCAATGAGCTATTCATGCCATTCCTAGAAGATGTAGGAAGTGTTTATTGCTAAAATAAATGTATGTATTGTATTTAATAGCGTGTTTATTTTTACCTTTCTACTTTTTAATATAAATAATATCTATATATATAAATATTAATATAGGTTTAAATGAATATGTATACGCATTAAGTATTATATTGTAGTTCGATGCTGTGGTAGACCTCATACTGTAGTCAAAATGGGAGGTAGACCTCACACTCTAGTAACACTCTTTTTTAATTTATTCATATTCAAAGATGTCAAAGGTTACCTGCCATTACAGTATAAAGATTTTCTAAACCAATTCTTAACAATAATGCTTTTTTTTTCTCTCTCTCGCCTGTATATAGGCATACATGTGTGTGTGTATTTATTTTTGCAAAATATATAATGACTTTAATAGAAAACTACTAGGATCAAATACAATTTATTCGTCCCACCTGTCTTTCTTACATTTATTACTTTTACAAAGTTTTAATATGAAAAGGGTATTTTATCCAAATTCTTATCACTATAGCAATAAATTCGAGAAGCAAATGGTTATCTGTTCTTGATGACTTTACAGAAAAGTAAGATTCACCTTTAAATATGAAATCAATTTGTTGATGAGGTTCTGCCTTACACATCATGAGTAGGTATCATTATTATTATTTTATTTGTAATTCCATATTACAAAATGTGTTACAGATGTTTTGGTATAAGACAAAAGAAAGAAGAAATTGCAGGCTTTGATTTGTTAGAAATGTTTTGTTTTTCAATTTGAATTCTTGTGAGTGGTTGACTTTGTCTTCCTGTATATGTCTTGCAATCTTGTAAGTGAATGAATTCTAAAAGCTTGATGCTTTATGAAAATGTTCAATTTGTTGGCATGCAAGACATTATCTCCCACCTTACATTCACACACACACACACATATTAGGGAAAGTTTCGGAGATTAATAAAATGGAACTAACAACCAAGATATTTAATTTACTTGTTTGAATGTTATTTTTAATCAATACTCCTATTTAAGTAGATATTCTGTTTTTAATTAAAAACAGTATATATATATATATATATATATATATATATATTTCTACTAGCCTGATTATTTATGAGAAATTTTGTTAAGAAAATGTGTGTCATTTGGTAGGATTCAAATTGAATGACACATTTTTCTAATACAATTTTCTCAAATATTCATGCAGGTAGTTATATATACTGTTTAATTAACAGAACATTTACTCAAATATGATTATCAATTAAAAATAATGTTCAAACAAGTAAATTAAATATACGTGTGTGTGATTATTATTATCGAAATAACTATTCTAGTTCTTGCTACTTATGTGTTTATTTTCCATTTGCCATTGATTACCTGTTGAATTCTTTTGATGACATCTCAACATAGTTAAAAACATTTCTTATTATAGATCTGACTAGAAAATGTGGCAATATGTCTGTAACATATTCGTTGCCATTCGGTAATTCTTGTTCTGCCAACTTACTCCACCAAAGACAAAATCTGCACACTTTTGTGTGTACCTCAGTCAGATATGCAGATTTTTTCACTCCCACCTACAGGCACTGGTTAATTTACATAACTGTCTATGGCACTGGTGATTTTGTGCCTCTTTTGTTGGGGAGATAGGCCATGTCCACTACATTACCCACCAATTTCCTGATCAGACAGGTGACAGCCCGGGTTTGGTCACTTCTGTCTTGCACTTCTCTGTAGTGGAACTAAAGAGGTTTGTCCATCTAACATGGAAGGACCATTTATTGAGGTGAATCAGATGAGGGAGTTCTCATCATCAGGGTCTGAGAGGTCAACAGCATCATTATCCGTCATGTCACTGGGCATCTGTGTGCTCCACTTCAATTCCTTGTTTGATGACTCACTGTCTTCACCTTCTATCATTCTCTTTCATTACGAGGACTCATTGCACATAGGAGTGGTTCACTGCAACAGAACTCCACTGCATCTGATGGAGTGATATGTACCCCTCCCATCTCTTTTATTGTGTTAATTCCAATCAGCAGGTCATGTTCCAGTGGCCTCTGAAAGTCACTAGGACGTCAACTTTGACGGGATTACCATCATTCAAGCCCATATTAACGACCCTAACACTGCAGGCATTAGTCTCTCCATTGATGGTTGTCATATACACACACCTTTCTTGTCCATAATCAGCACACACTTTTGCTGGCTATGATTGGGAGGAACCAGAGTCAACAAGTGCCATTCATGACCTCTCATCAATTTAGACTGCAATTACCAGTAGTGCCAAGTATTTATCTGCCCCAGGGAAGAAACTGACACTATCGCCTATTTCTTTGTCTCGTTTTTCTGGACAAGTATACACCAGGTGACATATCAATGCAGTCCATGCTCACATGCCCTGCTTCCTTCTTTGGATGTGGTGGCTGTTTGACGGCCAAGGCAGCCTCATGCCAGGTGGTTCAGTCCATTACAGGCGTAATG
Source organism: Ascarosepion bandense (assembly GCA_037127315.1). Taxonomy (NCBI): domain Eukaryota; kingdom Metazoa; phylum Mollusca; class Cephalopoda; order Sepiida; family Sepiidae; genus Ascarosepion; species Ascarosepion bandense. The sequence goes on along the minus strand of JBBBDQ010001378.1, from coordinate 1,221,842 downwards.
TGTAACATCGGTATGTGGACAAAGGGGGATATCAACACTGTTAGTCCATGTCACTAGTGATGCTGCTACCACTACTGTTGTTGGTTCAAACACGTCGTACTTCACAATAGCCCGGGCATGTGCAAGTATCTGGTCAATGGACATGCTTATCCTCAACAAAACAGAAAGGTGCTGTTTGACCTGGGCTGGTAGTCTAGCCACAAATGGGCACTTGTGTGTGCGTTCACTCACCGCGCCAAACAATACTGTGAGGTTCCATAGCTCTGCCAGATAAATGTCGATGGATTCATCAGATTGCATCCAGCACGCTATGAATTGCTTATATGCTGAGAACTTTTGTGTTGTAAAAGCCGTAGATAAGGCAGTCTTTATTTTGTCTGCATTGGCATTCTCTTCATCTCTCAATTACTGGTAGACAGCAAACCCTCCATCCCCTAGTCAATCTCAAGGGAATGACATGTTCCAGTCACTTCACGTTGCACAGTCTGCAGACAAGTTCTGCGTTTTCCATCCATTCGACCACCGATCCAGCTCTGTCAAATGGGGAATCAGTTTCAGATTAAACCCAGTGTCCATCTTAAGGGCCAAAATCGCTTGTAGCAATATGTCTGTTATAACATATTCCTTGTAGTCTGGTAATCCTTGTTCTGCCACACACCTCAAGTGCCATCTGCCAAGTTACAAAATCTACCCACTTCTATGTGTGCCTCAGTCAGTTATACTGATTTTTTTTCATGCCCACCTACAGGCATTTAATTAGTCCTAAGACACTGGTTAATTTACATAACCATGTATGGCACAGAAAAATTTGTTTCTCCTTCGTTAGGGAGATAGGTCATATCTGCTACAGAAAAAAACAAAAACAATGTCAAATATTAGAAAGTCATTAAATATTCCATTCCATTTCATAAAAGCTTAAAATTTGCATGTTTCAAAAAAACAATTTTTTTTCTTCTCCTGAAACTAATTCTTTCTAAAAATCTGTATTTTCAAAATAAATTCAACAAAAATGCAAATCTGTTTGTAAAAGATATTTAGAAGTATTTAAAAGTAAAGTTGTTTCTTGTAATGAATTCTATAAATTTGATGCTTTGTTACCAAAATGTTCAATTTGTTTTCAATGGTGGACAGTTTTCATAAAAAAAAAAATTGTTAGAATTAGATAAGATATTTCACTATGGAACTGCGTGGATTTGTGTGAGGGAGGAATGCATCATCAAAAAATTAACATATATTTCCTTTCAATTTTTGAAGCTATCTTTTTGATTTTGAAGGTTATTTAAAAATTAGTTAATTTAACCAAGCTTCTCTGATATTCATAAATTCATAAATTTTGTATTAAATTCCAACTTGTGTAGAACTTTTAAAAAATAATTAGACTTATTAATCAACATGACTAACGTTAACAATATTATGTTTAACAGTAACGTTTTGGCTGATTACTTTTTTTTCGCCATGAAAGTTGGGTTGTTGAAGCTGATTGGTCAATAGCATTTATACACTGACATCTGATTGGTTAAAACTTGTGATATAAGAAATGCGAGATTTTAATGTGATTAGATTTAGCAATGTAATTGTTGAATAATAAATTGATGGACTCAAAAACAATTTCTTACAAGATATCCTAATGTTAATAAGAAATTATTTCTCCAGTAAATATTTTATTCTTAATTTAAATTGATAAAATGCCTTTTAAATCTGTTATCATTTTTTATGCTATTTTTTAATATTTCTATCTATGAAAAAATAATGTATATAATCCTGTGTGACAAATTATTGTGGCAAACTGCAAAATTTTCTACAATTTATTTCTGCAAATAAATTATTTACTTGTCTATTCTTTGTTTACGTTATTTTATAAAAAGACAGTTTGTGATTTATTTCTACAGTTCTGTAATTTCTCGTGTTCTACATGCTTTTCTGTTTGAATTTCAGAGAAAAATTATTGTTACTATTATACATTGATTCATTTAAACCAGCTTCTTCATTTTTGTTTTTTTTTTATATCAGTAATTTCTTACATTCTGTAAACTTCCAGAAATACCAAAGAAAACCATTTAATCCCTAGAAGTACAATGTCATTTTTATATTTATGTTACAGATATTTTTATTCTCCGGGAATGGTTCATTTCAAGAACTTTCATCTTAAATCCTGATTCCTAATTTTTTAAAATTTTCCTGAGAAAACAACTATAAATGTTGATACTTTTAATCCATGGCTGTGTTTTTTTGTTTTTTTTTAAAGCCTTTTCTCTTGCATCAAAATACAAAAGGTGTACAAGATATACAAATGTGTGGCATAGGTGTTTGCTACACAAGCTCTCTACTATGGCATCTCTGGAAGAGTTTCCTCAGTTATCAAGTTTTTCCTATCAGGTAGATTCATGAAGGTTGTCATTAATGGCCAATTCTTTGAAGCTCATAAAATCAATGCAGATGTCCCCCAAAGCTCTCTTCTCTGTCCTACCCATATTTTTTTGCCCAAGAATATTCTTGGATCATTAGTAAATATATATGCAGACAATACAATATTTTATGGATCCATCTTGAAAAATCTAGTTAACCAGAGCCTGGCAGCTGATCTCTACTCTGATTTAGCTCAATGGAAGAATAACAGTCTTTCATTGTTAACAAGAAAACACTGAATTTTCTAGTTCTGTTTATTCATATCTATCTCAGTCTGTCTCTATATCTTCCCAAACCAGTTTTTGTCTGTCTGTCTGTCTTTGTATTTTCTGAAACTAATTTTTATTATCTATCTCTATATTTTCAAAAACCATATCTATCTATCTATCTATCTATCTATCTATCTATCTCAGCTTGTGTATATTTTTAAAATCCTGTCTTTTTATATATTTTTCCAGTTCATGCTAGGAGCGTTCCATCATTACTGAGCAAACGCTGAATTTTCTCCAATCATGATAAACAATTTCACTCTTAATGAGGCTCCTTGTCTTAAATGTCTGTTGGCGCTTCAGTTAACCCCAAGTGGAACTTGTACATATGATCCATTGCTAAAGATGCTGACAAAATGGTCAGTTCTTTTTACAGCACCACAAAGTTCCTGCCTCCTTCTTATCATGCTCCATCTTTACAAATGATATATTAGAGGCCAAAAATGGAGGTGCTGCTCTCCTGTCTCGGCTGAAGCTTTGCAATATTTCTTTTTTAGTCTTGATAAAATTCAGAAGTGTTTATGCAGCCTTGTGGATGATAAATTATTTTCCACCCTACAACCTCTTTCCCACAGATGTTGCTAGCCTCTGTCATTATTTCCTTGGCAAATGTTTAAATGAGCGCTCCATTCCCTAATTCAACTAATTTAGACATTTACAACTAGAACATGCCATACCACAAAACTGGGTGGAATTAGTCACTGCTAAGAACAGACTCCCAAGATGATGCTTCCCTGGTCACTGTTATCTTAATCTCTCCAACTATTGTTTATCCTACATATTTTCATAATATACACTTCTTACATTGTCATCTTTACAACCTCATTCATTAACCCTCTACCTTGAATGGTTCTTGGGCTTTGCAGTTGGTGAACAATAGGATAAAAAAAGATTAATAAGAAACCTCTTAAAAATCACAGGAAAGTTTATTGCATCTTTTATAATGAAGCTTCTATTATACTTAAGAAACTATTTGTAGTGTATTTTTGTAATAAACAAAATGTTATCAAAATTATCTTTATTTTTTAGACAACCTCATATTATAATGTTCAATTTTAGAATAAACCATTTAATTTTGTTCTAATATAATAGGGTCCTCTTTGTGAAGTTTATACCAATCACTTTCAAAATTTTGTTTTCAAATACATGAAGCATCATCTATATACATTAGAAAATAACATTAAGTTTTGAAAATATCCGATTTTAGAATAAATCTTTTATGTTCAAATATATTATGATAGCTGCACAAAAATATATGACTTGTTAATGATTAAAGTGTCGTCTTTGTTAATTTTATATCAATCTGTTTAAGAATTCAACTTGTAATTTATATAACCCTCATCTATTTACTTTTTGAGGCATGAGTTAAAGTTTGGTCATAACGCTTCTTAAACTGCTGCCAATATTAACAGAGTATGGCACTGGTTTCTGAAGTTTTGCAGCGGGGATCTGAGTCTTGAAGATCATGGTGGTAGAGGATGTCCATCTGCATTTGAAAATCAACCTCTGAAAACCACACTAGTTGAATAAAACTCAAAACAAAGTGCCAGAGAAATTTCTCAAATAATGGATGTCAGAATCGAACTGTCTTGCGAAAATTGGCAAGCTGTGAAGAAACTCGACAAATGAGTTCCACTTGAAATTGGTGAAAGTCAAAGAGTTTGATGTTTTCAAGTGTGTTTGATATTGAGTTTGCAAAATTTAATTGATACGTTTCTTGATCAAACAGTGGCTTGTGATGAGAAATAGATCCTTTATAACAACCAAAAGCTCCCAAACACTTTTCAAAACCAAACTTTGAATGATACACTTTTTGATTAAATGGTGACGTGATGAGAAATGGATCCTTTATAACAGTCATAAATGATCTGCTTAATGGCTTGATGATGATAAAGTACCCAAACACTATTCAAAACCAAAATTGCTCAATGTCCAATTCTGCTTCATGAAAATGTTCAGCCATTTGAAAGTAAAGATGTGCTGATAATGATTTATAATTGTTAATCAGAGAGCCAAGTTCTAATTCCAATTTGCAAATACCCTCGGGAAAGGCATGAATCCACATCTTCTCCCCCAGCTATGAATCAATTAGTAAGACTTGAATCGCTAAAAATTATCTTTAAAAAAAAAAATAAAATGGCCTATGGAATTTGTAGATTTTAGCATTAAAAGTTGATATACTACTAAGCAAAAACAACCAACCAGTAATCTTGTCCATTGCCAACCACCTTTACAGTTAACTTGACAATTTCTGAAGCCAAAAATTAGTGTGTTGCAAAGAAGATGCAGAAACTGTAATCAGAAATTTCTTTGTGTTCAAATACTTAGTTTTGTCAGACTGATTGAAATATTTCTTAAATACATTAATTCAAGAATATAAGTTGATTTTAAAATCAATCCTTATTTCCTAAACAACCTAATATTAAAGTCTTTTTCTCATAATTTATCATATTTTTCTTATGAAGTAAATTATACACTCCTGGTGACACAAATGAACTAGTCTAGATGCTTAAAAAAAGACTTCAGGTGAATCAAATCTGTTAGGGTTTGTCTTGAGTATTTTCTACAAACATCACAGCAAGTACCCCTAAGCAAGACTTATTATAATCACTAGAAAGCAAGTTATAACAGTTGCGATGAGGAATTGAATCATGCAAGTTATAACAAGAGTGACAAGGATATTGGAGCACATGATAACAGTGATGATGAGAATTTTGAACCACATTAGTTTAATTTTTTTCTCTTGGGTGTGTGTAAAAAAACAAAAAAAAAGTAGATATTCTTCAAATATGGAAGAAATATTAGCTTCTGTGATAAAGATTCAACAGCAACAGCAGTTTGTCAATATTTCTGAGATGAGGTAGTATTTACACTATTTACATTATTCCAACTATTGTCCTCATCTTCATTGCCATTTCTATGACGTTTCGGCCGTTGCATGCTCTGGCCTTCTTCAGGTGCTAGGAATTTCAAACCGAACCCTTTATTATGATTACTCTTGGGTATATCATTCTCTTTTAGTATTAATGAGTTATCACCCTTTAACCCAACTCTCTAAGTTACTTGTTCACCACTGCTGTAGCCTGGTATTGAACTCACAACTCTTTGGGTGAAGTCATGGAATTAACCAACTATATCCACTGTATCCTGGGGGACAACAGTGATTGAATTTCTGGGACTTAATGTTTCAGTAACCTTTTTTACCAGAGTTCATATTGCAATTTTTTGATGTTAATGATTTTCTCTTGTATTTTTATTTTACCATAGTTCATATTGCAGTTTTTGATGTTGATGGTTTTCTCTAGTATTTTTTACCAGAGCTCATATTGCAATTTTTGACACTAATGATTTTCACTGGCACTCCATTTTACTGGTTTCCATATTGTATTCATCTCTATGCTTGGTCAGCTTAGGAGATTTTTGTAGCCTAGCATATGCGCTGATTCCTTAAGTTTACGTAGTTTCCAGGAGCGTTCTCTATCTATTATATCACCTTCATCCTATAGGGAGTGAGGATCCTCTTTCTCCCTCCATATGTGGTCAGCTACATCTTTTGTGTTACAACCTTGCAATGTTCTTGTAACCTTACCTTAAGGGAGTGGCCTGTTTCTTAATATTTTTTTCCACAGCTGCATGGAATGGCATACACACAGTCCTTAGTCATGTTCTCCTCTGTTGGGGTCTGTAATCGAGAGAGGTACCTGCGAAGTGTACAACCACTTCTGAAGATTGTTCTGATGTTATATGGACCACAGATCCTCTGTATTTTCTCTGATAATCCCTTCACATAGGATAGACAGGCTGAGGTTGCTTTCTGAGATTTGTTATCCTTGTGCACCCATCCTTCCATGTTCATTGGAGTTGTTGTCATGTACCCTGGATAATTGTTACATTGTAGGGTACTGCTTATACAAACAGGAAATGGTCAGTATATCTCTGGGTCACCACTTATGACTTTTGCTCAATGTTGTAGGCAGTGAGCGATCCCTTTCTTTACATTGTATGGGTGGTGGGAGTTGAAGTTGAGGGATTGTCTGGTGTTGGCTTGTGGTGTACGGATATCTTGAATCCCTTCTCTGTTCAAGCTATTAGCACATCCAAGAATGCCAGTTTATCTTTTTCCATAGTGAACTGTATTGATGATCTTATTGAGTTCACATGGTCTAGTAGCGTCTGATGTGGCCAGAGTATGAAAGTGTCATCAATGTATCTCATCCATGGAGTTGACTTTAGAGCTGTGGATTCTAATGCCATCTCTTCAAAGTATTCCATATGTATATGTTAGCCATTGATGGTGATAATGGTGAGCCCATTGCTAAACCTTCATCCTGTCGATATATGTCTGATCCCAGTCCAAAGTGTATTTTGTGCAGAAAGTCAGCATCTCCATCAGGTTATCTAGTGGAACACTGGTACATTCTCCTAGGGATGAACCCGAGGCCAGTGTGTCCCTAGCTATTGATAGTGGCTACACCTTTTTTTTTTTTTACTCCTGACGTGCTGGCAAATGCCACATATTTACATACAATTCAGATAATAGAATTATCTTTTCTGCTTATTTTCAAAAATACAAGCAAATCTTCAGAGATGAATGCAGATGAGAAAGAATACAAAACTTTTCTTGAGAAAAGTTAGCAACGATAGAACATGAAAAATACTGTAACTTTGTGTGACTGAAACCAGGAGAAATTTATTTTGAAGAAACAGTAAATACTGACAAAAGATTTTAGTGAGGAAATCTCGTTATTTAATACTCATTGGAAATGTATGTATTTTACAAAATAAAAAAGTACTAACATAAAATTTAACATTAGTGCATTACAATCCAAAAGCAGAAATTATATTGGCTTCAGATGATAGGGATTATAGTACAAAAGCAGTAATTTTACATAAATACGATGATAGTAACATGAAACCTGTCACACATGCTTCACATTTGCTTCTACCAGCAGAAAAGCCCCACAGCCAAATTGAAAAAGAGGTGTTGGTAATAATATTCAGTGGAAAATTTCAAAAATTTATGCACAGAAAGAGGTTTTAGCTTCAGACTTATCAATTTATGTTTAAAAAAAAATGGAGTTCCTATGCAATGAATAGATTACAATGCTGTGATACCATCTTATTAAATTATGATTTTAGGATGGAATACCAACCATCCTAAAAATTAGGACCTGGGTTATCAAGATTGATGCCAAAATATATTAAACCATTTGTTACTTCAGCACTAAGTGAAATAGAAATTAAAAAATATACAGGCTAGTACGCAAACTACCAGTTACTCTGGAAGAAATAAAAGTGAATACAAAAAAGACATGTTTATTGCGAGACAAAAAAACAACTAAAAGAAAGTAAGGAAGAACACAATGTAGACATGAACACTTGTTATGTGACAAAGTCCTAATGTTCATACAAAGATTAGTAATACCTAGTATATTACCAAAGCAAATATTAAATGACTATCATATTGGATATCCGGGAATTTCAAGAGTGAAATCTCGTATGAGAACCTATGTATACTGGATCAAAAGGGATCAAGACATTGAAAATTTATTAAAAGCTTGTAGTGGTTGTACCTTGGCAAAAAATCACCCAAACCACAAAATTACAAATTACAACCTTGGCAAAAACAGATACTCTGTGGTCAAGATTACAAATAGATTTTTCAGATGCAATAAACGAATCACATTATCTTGTGGTAGTGGATAGCTTTACTAAGTGCTCAGCAAAAAAAAAAAACTTCTACAGTTACAGTGAATTTTTTCCATGAACTTTTTGCAAGATATGGCATTCTAGATTCAATTGTTTTAGATAATATTTCACAATCCATTGCTTATGAATTACAAGATTTTTATAAAATGTCCTTGATTGAACATATTACTACTCCATTGTATCATCCAAGATCAAATGGTCAAGTTGAATGGTTTATGGGTACTTTCAAGAGAGCTTTAAAAAATCAAGTCATGAAAAAGTGAGCAAAAACCCTACCAAAATTCTTAAGTGCACCAAATTATAATAAACCATCATGCTGCTAGCTGAATAGGTGTTTGCAAGAAAAATTAAATCTGTTTGACAAGTTATTACCAGGTCAAAAAAAGAACAGGAACAGATAATAAAAAGGACACTAAATTTTTCAAAATGGGTGAAAATGTGTTCTTCAGGATATATAAAAATGGAAAAGAAATGTAAGAAGATGGCCACAAATTGAAAACATGATATAAAAAAAAGTGAGAACATAAGACATTGCAATCAGTTAAAGGAAAGGTTTATTGAAGAAAGGCCCACAAGAAAGGAAGAACCTACGCAAGTATTGTATGATACTTTTGATGTACCAATACCCCAAGAATTTATTGAACATACCCTTTCCAGAAAAATGAAACATACAAAAAAATTAGAGGTTGACCAAGAACATAAAAAAATACAAAATTTAGTATATTAGTAATCTCACCAGAAAAGGTGGGTGTAAATACTAATAAATAAAATAGAATAAAATATTCAGTAATAAAAAAAATCTCAAAAAATGAGGATGTAGTGGAGTAAATGATACACCCCCAGTGACACAAATAAATTCGTCTAAACACTTAAATAAAGAATTCCAAGTTAGTCTAAAAAAGCTATTGGAGTCAGTCTATTTCTTACAGATATCAGGGTTAGAAGCTTAAGCAAGACTTAATATTATAATCGCTAGAAAGCAAGTTATAACAGCTTTATAAATATTTTCAAATTCATTCCATCATAAATCGTTTTCTATTCAGGAAATTTTTCCATTTAAATTTCTGTCACAAATCTCAAATTATTTGTTTCACACACAATGCAAAAATGATAAACCCAACCATGTCATAACGGGATATAATTTAAAAACTGAACAAAATGCAAAATTAGATCAGTACAAAGTTGATTTCTTCTTTATTTTCTAATCATTTTATAAACATATCACAAATGGACATCAATTATATAAATTCTTAAAAATTCAAATCAGCAACAAAAATAAGGTTATTATTTTAAATAAACTTCTCTGTATAAATTGCTAATTTTTTATTGCTATTGAAAATGACTTGATTTATACTCATTACTTAATAAAACAAACATTGATTTGGGCTTTAACTTCTGATTGCATATTTCTTTCTTTTCTTATGTGTAATATTTTGCTTTAAGAGAAATATCTAAAGTAATATTTCCTAAATTATTACCATCATTTTTACTGTGTGTGAGAGAGAGAATCTGATATCAAATATTGTAATTGGGCATTACAAAAATAATCCTTTTCAAACCTTCATTACAGCAAATGTGTAGCATTGATTTCAAAAGATTCAAAATTTTTTTTTTAACAAATGAACTTTAATTTATTTTTTAAAAAATGTTATAATATTTACTTTTCTAATAAATGATATTTTTTAAAACATTTTGGAAGATGATGAGGTGGTTCTGAAAAATTCTCAATAAAAAGAACACTTTCCAAAACAATAAATCTTAGTCTTAGTCAAATTTTTGGAAATCAGTTGGGCTGACAACTTTTCAGCATGCCATCTTAAGTAAAGCCTTGTGATGAAGTCTTTTTCCAATAGATAATGTCTTCATTAAGGGAAAAAACAACTTTCCAGGATGATTCCATTCTTTTTACATCCATTTTTAATGTAGGGAAAAATTCACAATATGAATATCAGGACTGACATGTAAATTGTCTTGTCTCCATAATACAGTGGTTCCAAAACAGTGTGGCAAAAGAGGATAGCAGGTGAGGCAGAATGATTGAAAGACAAAGATTTAAAAACAGTTTCAAAAAAATTCATTACCAAAAAAAATATGATTTCAAAGTTTAAAATAATTATTATAAATTACTTGTAATTGTATACATGAGTCTCAGTATAAATAGTTATAAATAATTATTGACCAATTTTATCATTGTGATATTTTTGCATTATATCAAGTATTAAGAGTATAACACATCACTGAATAAATCCTGGGCCTAACAAATGAAACAACAACTTTTAGGCAAAATTCGACTTTCTTCATCAACATAGTCTCCTATATTTTATTAGTGGTGCCATCTATATGTCGGGCCCTGAACTTATTGAGTGATGTGCTAGTAACTAGGGTTTGCAGATTGGATGAGAGAGTTATCAGTGATAATGTTCTCATTTCAAAACTCCAGTTATCTCCTTTTAACCCTCTTTCTGGACCTTCTTCGCTGTAGAGCTGCTTGTGCCTTTTCATCAGGATTTCTTTTTCCCCTGAGCTGGTGTATCTTCATACATGTACTTTTTATCACATAGAATTTGGTGAAGCGTGAACAAATTTTAATTCCAAGAATGTGACTCAGAGAAAAAAAAGTTTAGGAACCACTGCCATAATAGAATCATGATTTTCTGATTATGTCACTCTTTCAAAATCCTTTCTTCACACTGAGTATTTATTTACCTTTTAAAGAGCAAAAATAAAGAACAAGATAATTCAAGTTTCTCTCACTTGAGATCCAGTAAAATTTTCAGAAATGACCTACTTTGATCAGCTTTTAATGTAGACATTAAAATACTATTAGGAGGAGACAGAATCCAAGAGGTTAACTTTCCATGTTTATTTTTATGAATTTCTGGCCACTACAGCTTTTAATGTAGACACTAAAATGCTCGTTAAATCCTACCTCATTCAGTGCTATTAGGAGGAGACAGAATCCAAGAGGTTAACTTTCCATGTTTATTTCATGAATTTCTGGCCGCTACAGCTTTTAATGTAGACATTAAAATGCTTGTTAAATCCTACCTCATTCAGTGCTATTAGGAGGAGACAGAATCCAAGAGGTTAACTTTCCATGTTTATTTTATGAATTTCTGGCCCTGACAGCTTTTAATGTAGACGTTAAAATGCTCGTTAAATCCTACCTCATTCAGTGCAATTAGGAGACAGAATCCCAGAGGTTAACTTTCTATATTTAATTTTATGAATTTCTGGCCACTAATTTTACACTTTTTATTTTTTTTGACAAAGCCAAGTATCTGTTAAAATAGCTTAAAAAAAGTGTCTTTTGTTATGAATCGCTTTCTGTCTTAGATCTTTTTTTTATATAAACCTGGTTTTAAAAAAATGGGTGCAACTGTGAGAATCTAAAAATATTTCTGATTAGAGTTATTGAATTTATGCTAAGTAAATGCTTTACAATTGAGGGAAAAGACACAAAGTAATTTATCTGGTTGGGTGCTCCTGCTATCCACCTAGGCATTCTTGACAAAATCCAACAGAGAATCTGTAATGTGATCAATCCAGACTTGGCAGCTAGGATACAGTCGCTTTCTCACTGACACAGTGTGGCTTCCCTGTGTCTCTTCTACAAATACTTTCACAGCTTCTGCTCCAATGAACTTAGCTCACTGGTACCTCCTATATACAAATTTCCTTGTACCACAAGATTAGTATCTAGGTCCCACGCTTTTACTGTGAAACCGATAAATTGTAAACGCAAGTTCTACTCTAGCAGCTTCTTTTCTTGCACTTCTCGCCTGTGGAATTCCCTTCCGCTTACTTGCTTTCCCGACAAATACTATCTTCAAGAATTCAAATGTAAAGTCAAAAGTCATCTCCTGTCTCACTAACTTGCATCCTCTCTCATGCTCTTTTCTCCATCCACTCCACTCTCATTAGTATTCTCTTCCTTCTCCTACCCTCTTCTTGACACCCCCTGTAACCTGTCATTTGTGGCTGACATGTACAACCTAAAGACAGTTATTTTCATGCCATTTATGGGTTGAAATCTGTTATTTAAACAAGCCAGTTGCTCACTGTAGCATTGTGCAGTAACAGTTGTTCAGGTTTCAGTAATTCTTCACAATACTCCTTTCAATTCTACCAAAATGCATACAGTACCCCACCCCTAGTAGATTCTATTTAGTTTCAGATGTTGAAGACTGTTTTGAATTCTTGTCAGAAATGTATTTTTCACTGCCAATTATTGCTACAACTATTATCATTATTATCATCATCATCATCATCATCTGCTTGTCCCTTGGTGCATACTTTATGCCTTGCCATTACCTTAGATAAAAAATGGACCATTCCTGTTTAGGTAGGAAAATAAACAGAAGAAAAGAGAGTAAAATCACCATTTTGCTTTAGGAAGAGGGAGGGAAAAAAAAAGGGAAGTTAGAGGAGGTGATAACACTCTCCTGTATTTCATGTCTACTTCAGTAAAATAGACAACTTTATCAATTTAAAATCTTTTCATTTAAATAATGATCTACATTCATATTTATGATTATTATATTTATTATTTTCTAATAAGTTGTTAAGATCAAATATTTAATGAGGCTTTAGGGAAATTTCTTTGGATATTTTATATCATGAAATTCAGAAGGAATTTTTTCAATAATTAACTTAAGAATTAAGATTGATCAGAACATTCAAATAACAAAATTGAAATTTTCATGGGTATTACTTCTTATTATACTTATGGTAGCAGCATCTGACATTCCAACTGACCTTTCTCCATTTTGTTCATTGACTGTTTCCTGCTTTGGTAGAATGACTTGTTCATATAACCAAGATTTTGGGTAATAGTTTTCTTACAAGCCCTTTCTTTATCAACTTATGGAAGATTTCCACCCAAGCTTTTTTGGCTTCAGGTCAGATGTATCTTTTGAAGGATAATGAGCCTCCATCCTTATCCATCTTGATTGTCCAGCCAATTTCAATTTTTACTAAAGAATCAATACTGGAGCAGGAATCTGTCTGCTTTGCTTGTGGATAATATTATTCCTTACAAACTGAAACCATTTGACACCAAGAAAGGTTTGTCAGCATTGCATGTCAAATGCATCCATACTTCTGTTGCCCCATTGCTTCATTGATTAATTCTTACTGTCAAATAACAGAAAAGACAGGACAAAAAAATGTATATGCATATATATATATATATATATATATATATATATATAATTGCAACTGCCAAAAATGTAAAAACTGCCCATTGTATATCTGAAAGTATTGTTTATAGAACTCGAATTTAATGATGCTAAATTTTAATTTTACTTTGGAAGTACTTCTAACAGGTGGAAGATAAGATTTAACAACCAGATGTTGTCTTTAAACAACAGTAAATACAGCAAAAGTACTGCTTTACCCATACATTATTGGAAATTAAAATACAAACAAGAACCCAATTATTACCTGGAACATTGTAGCTAAATCTAAACCTTACAATGGAAAAAGAGATAAATGTAATCTATGCCTTTTAGAAAAACTTGTCATCTTAAACCATATCAAGAATCCAAATTTGCTTAATAAAAAAAGTGATCTAATGACCACATGCTGTTATAGAAAAAAATAATTAAATTCTTAGCCCCAGGTTGATATAGATTCCTCTATACATTTACCACGTTCTTTCTTTCTTTCCTCCCACAATATTACTTTTAACAATTATGAATTACACCCCTTTTATTTTTGCTCCCTACATTGTTTAATTTTTAATTCTTAATTCTAAATTTTACTTCTTAATTTTTCTTTTCTTTTATTTTATTTTTATTTAAAATTTTAATTTTAATTATCTCTACATTTTTTTATCTACATGTAATATTTGAATATTGAAATTTTTAAATCTTATGATTTATGCTCTTTTGATTTCTTATCCTTGTAGTTTATTTTTTCAATATTTATTATTTTTCATTTTAATTTTAATTTTAAATTTTTATCTACTTATAACCTTAGAATATTTAAATACTTAATCTCATTATTAAAAATGCAGTAACTTTATAAGATTTAATTCCCATGAACACAAGTGAACTTAAATTCAAATCTATTAAACTGTCAATTTGAAATCTGCACCTGATGATTGCATAATGCGTAAAATTTCAGGTCCTGCCATAGACGTAGGATATTATGTATATTTATTAATATATATATATATATATATATAAATACATATATGTTCATACATTGAGCACTGTTTTATTAACACTTGAAAAATAATACTATACAATATGTACAATCTCCTCCATATGTATATTTATTTATTTACATCATTATATATATATATGTATGTATTATTAAGTTAGAACATATGAAAACTACAAACTGCTACAAAATTGTACATTTTGTCGTAGTTTGTAGTTTTCACATGTTCTAACATAATAATTAATAATAAATATTCATTGGTCTATTTTTATATTGAGCATTGTTTTAAATTAATGTTTTAAATGTTGCAATTATTTTCTTTATTCTTATTCATTTGGATAGATATATATATATATATATATATATATATATGCACACACACACACACACACACACACACCACTAAAAATAGTTGCTGGATGGACCAGCAGACAGTAGATCAAAAAAGTGTTTAATGCACAATCAAAACAAATGAACTGAATATGCAAAGCTAACAATATTTCAAAGAATCAAACACACCCCACTTACTTACTACCTAAGTTTCAACCACAACGGTCTCTTCAGGCAAATGTACTTTGTCTGAAGAGACCAGCATGGCTGAAACCTAGGTAGCAAGTAAGTGGTGTGTGGTTGGTTCTTTGATATATATGTATGTGCTTTGTTTTTAGGGAGAGATACTTGTTCCATACACTTGGGTAGTTTTATTTTTGTTTTCAAAACTTACAGCTTTTGTAATTTGTGTGAATGTTTGATAATTAATGTTGACTATTACCCAAATTGAGAAGCCCGAATATGACAAAATTTGAACAAACTTAGCAGGTTTCTTCATCAACTCTCAGGAAAAGTCGGAGTTGATTTTCTAAGCACCGCTTAGATGTGGCACAAGGCCGAATGTATGGGGTACCCAGTGAGGGTCAAACTCACTACTTTTTTGTAATGTTTCTAGTGAGACAAGCCTTCTAACCATTACACCATGTCGAGGTGTCCCTCAGGGAAAGTGGGAGTCTGTTATCTGGGGGATATTAACATTAGCTTTGTCTTGGGTTGATTTTTATGCTCACTTTGGTTGGTTGTTCTGTTGAATGTTGTAAGGATCAGTTGAACATGGATAACAAACTTTACTATGTCATTTGCATAATGAAATCCATAAGTTCAGCTCTGATTCAAATTCCCCAAGATGTCAATCAAATTGTTTATGAGATGATCTGTGAGGCACTTGTAAAGTTCCAGGCAATGGAAAATCATGTACAAGTATATTGATAGTTGGAAGCATACCCCTGGCCATTGATACTGCAGTGGTCAGTTTGGGTAGCAATCCAAAAACCTGTAGCCAAAATGAATTGTCAGATACAGCTTGAAAGGTAAGGCAGAATTGATTGTATTCTCTACATTTTTCTGTGATATGATACAGCACAAAAAACACCAAAACAAAAAAAAAAAATAGAAAATACTGTTGTCTACAGATAAAAAAAATGATCTCATCCAAAATGACTTTTCTGTGTCAAACAAGAAGATTGATTTGTTTTTTTATAGCTTATAAACCCTTTTAAGGCTATTTAAAACCAGAACATATTTTTTTTAGATCCTAAGAATTTTTTTCGTTGGGGTGGGGTGGGGGGGGAGATAATAACAGTTTAGTGATATTCCTCTTACTAATTAAACCATAGCTGGGAGGAAGGAGAAGCGATAGATTCATACGTTTCCCAAAGGTATTTGCGTATAAGTGATTATAACAAACCCAATATGACTTTGAACTCAGATCTCTGATTAACAATTCCAAGCCATTATCCCTTACACTATAAACACATCTAAGCTTACAGCACCTGGTATTCTCAAACCGTTTTCCATCTAGGTATTGTCCAGACTTGACATTGCTTAACTTTGATGATCGTACAGAAACCCGTGTTCTGAGATGTGGCCATAAAACCTGTCAAACAAAAATATTGATTTATTTATTTTTCATGGGTTATCAACATTTTACAGATTATTTAAAGTCAGAAAGTATTTTTACAGTTTAAGATTTGTTCTTGAAATAATAATGATTTATTGACACGAGTACTACTGTTTAACCCATAACTGGAGGAGAAGAGGTGGTTTCATACTTTTCTCAAGGGTATTTTTGAATAAGTGAATATAACAAACTTGACTGGAATTGGAACTCGGTTCTGTGATTTTTAATTCCAGGCTGTTATTTATTACACCATCAACATATCTAAGCTTACAGCACCTGGTATTCCTAAGTGGTCACCCCTTGAAGCAAGAAGAGAAAAGTGTTAAAATACCGACGTATTCCTTTGTAAAAGTTCATATGCAATCCATTTTCCTATCATTTGAATGTTTTTTTAAGGTTTCTAAATAACATATTGCAGTTGACTTATTGGTTTTCCTCACACTGTGAAAAAAGAGCTTTTTAGGGAAATGGTTTTATAAAAAAATGAACCAGAATTTATTGCTATTGGATAGATTAAGTCGAGTTTTTCTATGATCATAAAATTGATTTTTGTTTGTTTTTTTATGAGTTATCAACCTTTTCATTGGTTATTTAAAGCTGAAGCATATTTTTATATTGTAAAAAATAATTTTTTTTTGTGAGTAAATATTGTATTAACAATTTTTTTTAGATAATAATTTTCAGATACAATTCTAACTATTTAACCCATAGCTGTTGGGGCAAAATAGGTAGATTCATACCTTTCCCAAAAGTATTTGTACATAAGTGAATGTAATGAAACAAAGTGGAATTTAAACTCAGTTCTTCAATTTCTTATCCCGAACCATTATCAATTATCTCAGCTGTACATCCAAGCTAACAGCACCTAGTATTTCCAAGCAGTCACCCATCCAGGTAATGACCAGTCTCAGCATTGATTAACTTCAATGATCAGATTAGAACATCTGCTTCAAGAAGATATGGACATAAATTCTCATAGAATTCATTATGGATCTGTAGGTATTAAGGTAATGCATTTATGTAGAACAAAGGAAATATAATTAGGTACATAACTGTAAGCCTTATCTATAAAGTGATGTTCTAAGCACAACTTAGATGTGGCACAAGGCTGAAAGTATGGGGCATCCACTGAGGATCAAACTCACTACTCAGTTGTAATTGTTCTAGCAAGATAAGTTTGCTAACCATTATACCATGTTCAAAGTGTCATCTATAAATGCTTGAACCAAAGTTATATTATCAGTTTAAAAGTATTTTTCTGGCAATAAAACAAATTATTTCTTTTAGATGAGAACCTTATCTTTTTTTTTTGTGTGTGTGTGTAAATCTTTCTCTGTGCTGTGATTATTTGGGAGTGGGTAATTAAAATTTAAAGATAGAAGTGATTTTCTGATGAATGACAAGATTCAGTGATGACTGTAATGAAAATTTTAATGTTACTTTTAAATAGTAACCTTTACACTTGGGTACAGTTAACCTAATTAGGAAGTCATTTTTTATTCATAATTTTTAAATACAGTGGGTAGGTAAACATGGCTCACTACACCTATTTCTTTAATATTTTTAAATTACCTTGACAGTTCTAAGATAAGAGTGGTTTCCTTTAGCCTTTATCATGGTTTTCATTTCAGAGCTATCCTCTTCCAAGACTGGTTGCAAACCAGAGTGTATACTTTTCTACTATTTAACCCATTGTTGGTGGAGTAAAGATAGATTTATACCCTTCCCTTATTAATGTTAAGTGAATCTGACAGTCTCAGCTAAAATTTGACCCCTAACCTTGTCTCTTCTAATAATAACCATTGTGCCACCAGTGCATTCGTAATTGTTCTTGTAAAACTTGAGGCTAATGGTTTAAAAAAAAAAACACAGAGTAAATATTAGTTTTACTTTTGACATTAACTTTTTCAAGTTTATCCTTTTGTAATATTCAGATGTTAACCCTTTTGAGTCGATATTCTATGGTTTTACTTGCAATCTATTAGAAGATGAAAGTTTCATTTCAGTCAAACATCAGCAACAGTCAGTTTCTTTAAAAGCTGATGTTACCAAAGAAAACATCGATTTGAATAGATTCCCATTATCTTGAGGATTTTATATGCAAATAGCTCAGGGAAATTCAATACAAGATAATGAAAAAAAAATGATAGGCTGAGAAGAATGTAATTTTCACAAAAATTAACTAATTTATTGTTATTATTATTTTCTTATTTGTTTTTCAGTCGTATTTGATGAAATCTTGAATCCAAATGGCATTCCATATGGCATTATTACTGAAACTACTTAAAACTGAATGGTTGTCTGCTTCCATATTTGTCTCACTCTATTTGGCAAGATAATTAAATTTCTTCTCTGGAAATGGCAGAAATAATAGACCATTGACAATGTTTTCTTTTTAATCCTTTTTATAAATCTTTGTTTTTATTATCTCCCTTTTATTTTATTTCCCATAAGGATTCAGTTAAGTGCCATACGTGATACATGCTTTGGGTGATCATGTCTCAAAATAGACATGACTGACTGGGCAGAAGATTATCACGCAGTAGGTTGCCATTGCTTTCTGCAGTAGACTGGTTGCTGACCAAGGCTACAGAACCCAATCTGTCTGATTATTTAACCCATAACTGGAAGGAAGAGATGGATTAATATCTTTCCCAAGGGTATTTGTGCGTAAGTGAATGCAAGGAATTCAACTGGAATTCGAACTCGGCTCCCCGATTTCTCATTCTGAGTCAATATCCACTGCACAACAACGCACATCCCTATAAGGATTATATAACCATTATTATTAACACATGTTGAACAGATTAACATTATATATATTTCTGAGATAAGGTATTGTAATTATTTACATTGTTTGGACTGTTGTCCTTATCTTTGATGACAGCATAACAACTACCCTGGGTACATAACAGCAGCTCCAACAAATGCAGATGGAATAATGCAAGAAGCTAACAACATTCAGAAAACAGCCTCAATCTGTCTACCCTATGTGAAGGAATTATCAAAAAAACGCAAAGGATCCATGGTCCATATAACATCAGGACGACCTTCAAAAGTGTTTCAACACTTCACAGTTACCTCTTCCGAGTAAGACCTCCAATAGAAGAGAACATGACTAAGAACTCTGTGTACGCCATCCCATGCAGCTGTGGTAAGAAATATACTGAAAGAACAGCGCATGAGAAGAAATAGAAAAATCAAGTATAGCTGACCACATATAGAGGGAAAAGAGAGATCACCATCCCCAATGAGATGAAGTTGAAATAATAGAGAACACCACTAGAAAATAAGAAAAATTAGTGCATATGCTAGGCCACAAATCTCTTAAGCCAGCCAAGCATAGAAATGAATACAATATGAGAACCAGTAATATAGGGTATTAGAGAAAAACAATTACAAACATCATAATTGTAATATGACTGCTGATAAAAAATTTTACTGAGACATTAGCTTTTATTTTAGTTTTAATTTTAGACTAATAGATTTGATATTTCCAATACTGAAAATACTTTGTTGTATTTCAAAATGAGTTTAAATTTATTGGAATTATGTTTATTTTTTTAATTACTAAAAATGCCTTATTTTGATTTTATCACTGATGTAATTCTTTTTATTAAAAAAATCTTCCAAAAATGATATATATATTTCTAATCTTTATTTGAGGAGGATAAGCTGATTTAAAGTTTAATTAATCTAATTTGAAACAAATATTGCTGTAGTTTAAAATATGAAGAAATGCATTTTTTTATTAAATTGAGGTGAGTGTTAGAAGGTGAGATTATGAAATTTGTGTTGTTAGCACTTCTAACTTCAGTAATACAAAATTCATAATCCTACCTTCTAACATTCTATCTACAAAATTTGAAAATAAATTCCCCAATACTAGGGTCTTTACCACCATGTTCAAAATATTTGCAGATATAATTATGAAGAAAAATGAATTTAACATCACTTCAGATGCCGAGATTTATCAAAGAAATTGTTTGCAATGTAAAAACAATTATATTATTGATACATCTCAGAATCTAACAGCTCTTATCTACAAGGATAAATGGTCAACCCTTTAAACTAACTTGCAATACACATGTGGTATCCTATGCAAATTAGCTGAATTGTATTTAAGTGCTAAACTGATAACTGTCAATCTTTCACCACAAGGGAAAGACTATGGTACAAGAAAGACAAAAATGCAAATCTTGAAGAAGCAAACTTCCTTTTGCTGAAAGGCAATAAAATAGCTTTGATCAAGAAGAAGGGGCAGTATATTTTGGTTCATGCAGATCAATTTAGAAAACAAACTGTATTGGACGATGTGGAGTTAGAGGACCAAAGTTGGGATGAGGAAGGTAACTAAGAAGGCAGAGGAGAAAACAGAAATGCAGGAGCAAGAAAAGAGAGAAAACTACAGTGATGAGGATGAACAAGAAATGTATGTAAGTGGAGAAGAAAAACTAACAAAGAAGAGGATGAAAAAAGACGAAGGTCACCAATAAAAAGTAGAAGAGAAGAGCAAAAGCAAGAACTTTATAAATCAAGAGCAGTTAAGACGTAGTGAAAAGAAAAAAACAACGGTATGCAACCACTCTGATTCAGGGAGGGTGTGGTATCCTATGTAAATTAGGTGAGTTATATTTAAGTGCTAAACCAATAACTATTGGCACTCCATTACATCACATATAATGGTGTATCACGTATCGAGTACTGAAACTGTGAGATATACAAGACATAGCAACACAGGAACAAAATTTAGCATAACTTTGGTTTTACAAATACCATCCTGTTCTTTATGCCGAAAATACTTTGAGGGAATCCTGATAAATATTTCATCAAATAAAAACAAACATGAAAAGAACGCTATCACTAATCTTTATTACTTTCATTCTTAAAAAATTTCACATATATTTATCTTACACAACTGGTGTTTACATAAAAATGTCCCCAAATCAACATGCAGACAATAACCAAATATAAATAATGCTTGCTAGACAAACACACACATGCTTACAAATATACATTCTCATCTAAGTCCTACACTGACAAACTAAAATAATTATATAGGTACATCATAAAGAAATATTTACATTTTTTTAGTTATGCTTGAAATCCATTAATTTTGTGGGGCTTTGAAAGAACGCAACATTTTTCTTTGAGTTCAGAATGCAACAAATTATACTAATGCTACTTAATAAGTCAAATGTGCCAGAAGTCTGCTTGACCAATGATAATAAAACCAAACAAAAATAAAAATACCAGAATTTCTTTTTCTCCATATCTCATTCTCTGATGAAGCTTTAATAAAGAGAAACATAAACGTTTCCTATTTGTTCTTTATCCTATCATTTCATCAGATTCCAATAGATTTCATTTTAAATCTGATATTATTACGAATAAAAATCAATAAAATCCATTATTTCTTTATATATACATGTGTATGTATGTGTGTGTGCACATATATATATATATATATATATATATATATATTAACATGCCCTGTGGACATAGAAGAATCCAAAGGAGTATCCTTTACATATAATCGTAGGATAACTCTCTACGAGAACTCTAAACATATATGCATATAAATACATATAGAGCAAATATAAGAAAAATTAAGACAGACGCGTTATTTCATGGTAATTTGGAAGTATAGGCCTATTTCAGGTGCGCCATCTTCAGCTTCTGTCTTTATTCAACGAAGGATTCTACTGTCTTAATTTTTCTTATATATATATACATATATATATATATACACACACTACCGGCCATAATTATCAGGTCACTCCAGTTTTTTAGAAAGAAATGATGTATTTCATACTATTTTTAGTATTTATTGCCACGTCGATAATTTTAAATGAAAATAGAACGATTCTTTTGTTATTATTACTTTATAAAATTTTCCAAGGCAGCCAGGAAGCATTTGCTTTGACCAGCCAATAAGAAGAAGAGACTTGCATGGGGAAGAGAGCACAAAAAACTGGGCACCAGAACAATTCATTTGATGCACATGTTATTGTGCAGTATTAAAAAAGAACCATTCTATTTTCATTTAGAATTATCCACTTGGCAATAAATACTAAAAATAGTATGAAATACATAATTTCTTTTTAAAAAACTGGAGTGGCCTAATAATTATGGCCGCTAGTGTGTATATACATGCACAACATCTTCTGAAAAATAATGGGATCAGGTGGGCCATATGAGCTCTGGACAAAAAAGGAACAAGCAGATTGTATCATCACCTACTATGATACCTTAGGAGTATGTAAGTGTAATCTTAGCAAAATGCAAACATTGCTCTTTTTGCTTTTTTCACATGCTTTTGTGGCAGGAGAAATGATCACAGCTTCACCCCGACAATGCACCTTCATATAACAAACTGAGCAACCAGCAGTTCCTGGCCGAAAAGAACCTCACTGTAGAACAACCTGCCTATCTTTATGATCTTGCTCATGTGTAACTTTTTCTTTTCCTTAAGTTCAAGGGGAATCATCAAGGGGACTCATTTTGAAGGCGTTGGTGGGGGGGGCATCAAGAGGACTGTGATGATGGAGCTAAAGGGCATCCAAGAAGAATCCTTCTGGCAGTGCATAGAAATTTGTCAGACAAGTAGGAAATGAAATAACTTGCTTGTGACGCCATTCCCTAACCCTGACTTTTCTGACAAACTGTGTGTGTGTGTGTGTGTGTGTGTGTGTGTGTGTGTAAGAACCATAAGGAAAATTCTGGTCAAAAATACTATTTAAATCGCAATATCAAAAAGTATCTCATAATTCTCTTCTACCATCAACTTTACATTATTTAATAGTCAAAATAGTGCATTGAAAGTTTTTTTTTAAAGTAGAAAGATGCTTATGTGATTTCCAGTCACACACAGCATGTCAGAGCTTTGAAAGAATGGTCCTTTTCAAAAACAACACAAAATATATTACGCTAGTCAAAACATGACAATAAAATAACACCACCAGGAACATAGCACCATGGGGAATGGCCAGAGAAGTGGCTGAAAGTGCTTTGAAAAATAATTACAGAACATTTTTATATTTCTTATCTTCAACAAAAAAGAGGCATGTTAGAATACTGGAAAAATTAAATAAAAATTAATAAATCTTTTTTGTCGGTCATTTCCAATGAAAGATACCTAAAAGAAAGGTTGCTGCCCAAATATACAATATATATATATATATATATATATATATATATATATATACACAAGAATAGGGTAGGTATGAATGGAATAAAATTACATATCCAAAAAGCACTATTCTTAAAAAAAAAAGTGCTCAATACAAAGTCGAACAAATAATATTTAAGATAAGACACAAGAAGTGTCGAAAGATAATAGCTACTTATGTTGTGATATTATAATATACTTATGTTATAAATTTTAAATAAATATTATATATATATATATATATATATATATATATATATGTGTGTGTTTTCAGGTACCTATATTTATAGGTCAAATTGCCCAGTGTCAAGGATAGAGTGTGTGTAAATATAAGAATAGACACACATACTGTTGCCACTCAGTGTTGACTTCTTATATATTGAGTATGTAATATAAAAATGATTTGTTCTAATAATTGATCAGCTTATCCTATATTTTAATCCAAGTCTTCTTTGCTTTACTTTATGTATATCATTAATTTATTTAGTCAGGGTTCCTCCTATGATAGTTCTAAATATGGTAATTGTTCATTTCTTGGTTTACAATATTTCTCTGTAAATCTACTTGTAAAATTTTATTTTAAAAAAATGTCCTGAGTTTTTTCCTGAGTTATTTCATCTTGACACAAATATAAAATTTCACTGAGACTGTTGCTATCATCTTTTACAATATTTTTTCATGATTTGATAGTGGTGTTAATTATTCTCATCTGTTCAACAATGTTTATAACAGTTGCAGAATAAATGCAAACATGTCTTTTGTGTTGCAGTTTAAAAGAACCAAATAAAAGAAATATTAAAATTGATTAGTAATAAAGCTTCTAAGAAAATTGTCAACTATTACGTCTCCAAGTATAAGAAAGAGCAAATCAATGGAAAATAAGAACTTATCAAAAATCAATAACAAGGATGTACTGAAAACTTTCACAGAGAATGCATTCAAAATCACAAGCTAATCTTCACAGGATATTATAGCTCAATTTCGATTCCCACAATCCTTACAGTATGAAAAAAAGAACTGTTGGATGCCTGCAACACCGAGGCAAAAATCATAAGTGGTGATCCAGACACAACAAGAAATGACCAGCATCAATCATACTCTTTGGAATAACAACTACCCGAAAAACATGACACCAGCGTCTAGTGAAGGGAACAGAAGGATCAAGGAGGATGACCAGAACATTGCCACAGTCTGTCTGCCTTATGTCAATAGCTTATTGGTAAAGATTCAGAAAATCTATATACAATATTCAGAAGCAGTTTCACTCTACGGAAAAATCTCTGCTGATTAAAGCCTATCATGTAAGAGAACATGACCAAGAACTGTGTGTACTCCATTCCTTGCAGTTGTGGCAAAAAACATAAAAGTATAACAAGCTGCTCCTTAAAAGTAAGACTAGAAGAACATTGAAAAACTATAAAGAAGGGTGAGACAATGAAATTGGGCATAGCTGATCATGTATGAAGGAGAAGGGGGATTCACCAGCCCCTGTAGAATGAAGTGAAAGTACTGGACAAAGTAAAAGACTGCAGAGTGAGATGTCTGAAAGACTCAGGGTATATGCTAGGCTATAAGGACCTTCTTAGTAAGATTAGCAAAGAAATAAATGCAATATAGAAGCTATTCATAAGAAAGAAAGACAAATAGCATGTCTTCCCCACCAGCAGCAGTCAAACATAACATAACAGGTAGCAATAGCAATGTTAGCAGATAGGTTTAAGGTTCCAAGTTCACTGCAGAGAATATAGCCTAGTGGATTAAAGCGTTGATTCAATAATTTGGTGATATAGTAATTGTGAGTTCAATCTCTAGGCAGGGCAGTGTATACTTGAACTCAGTAGAAACAAGGCAAGCTATGTGGGAACTGAGCAATACTAAAAATAAGAACTAGATGAGCTATCCCTAGACTTGGCATGCAATAAGAACAGTCACCCCTCCATAGATTAAATAAAAGGATCAGTTTCAAATTCCCTGCAGATTAAACAGATCAATATACACCTGATAAAGGCCAGAGTGATAACAGCTTAGTAGATGAGGAGAGAAATAATCCAAGTGTAAATAATGACAACTTCTCAAATCTTTGAACATCTTATGAATATCCTGTTTCATTCTTTAGACTAGAAAATAGGTTTTTATTACAATGATTTAATTGTGTTGGTAAATCAGCTGAATGAATAGTAACAATGTTTCAACTGTTTAATCTCTGGGCATCTTTACTTGATGGTCCAGCTAGTCATCTTTACTTTGTTTTTTCTTTACTTTTGTTGTTGTATTATTATGTAAATTAGTCTTACCGTTACTCCTCTGTTATTCAGACTGGAATAGTCCATTTTTTGTGTATAAATAATCCACTCAAACGGTAGGTAGTAATTGTGGCAACAAGCCTACATCTCTGCTCCTAGGAATACTGTCAAATCTTATTCCATTTAATAATTAGCATTGCTAAATCTAATCCCAGTCAACAATTTTTGCCACAATTCCTCTTCAAACCTGGAAGTTTTATGGGACTGTCTGAGTTTGATGCTGAACCAAACACTCTAAATGCAGAAAGGGAACACAAATGCTAGAAGAAAACCTTTGAGAATTGCCTGGAAATTACTACACCGGAAGGGGACAGTCCTGCCTTGCTAGATAGAAAGAAGCACCATGCTCTCATAAACAGTGTTTCTTCAAACATGTTTGAACTGATATGTGATGCAGACAATTTTCAACTCAGTAATGCAGAAATTAGAGGAAGCATTAAAAAAACCAATGAATTTTTTCTATGATAGGCATTTTCTGATCACTTGTAAACAGGAGCAAATGCAATGTACAGATATCTACATGCATGGATTGAAAAAATTTGCACAAGGCTGTAAGTTTGAAGCTCTTGGCGCCAACCAAAATAAAGAACAGTATATGAGAGACACTTCCATCAGTGGTATCAGTTCTGCACACATCAAAGACTTTTTGAAAACTGGGAATTGAGTTTGGCAGATGTGTATCAATAAGCCAGGACACTTGAGCAGGCCCAAAAGTAATCCACTTCATATGGCAGCTATAGTAAGCTATGATTGAAGCTCCCTCATCTAATGATTATGTTGCTACTACTACTTCAAAGAAACCCTCAAATGGCTTCAAATGTTACTTCTGTGGCAACAAAAAACATGCCAGCAAAGACTCTGAGTGTTACAAATATAAGATGAAAGGTCATTGGGCAGGAGTGAGGAAAAAGGTTGGCCAGTATTGCCAGTTCAGACAACAATTTTCAAAGCCTAGCATGACTAGTTGGTCCCGACATAACAAATGTTTCTTGTGAAATTAACCATTCTCCTCTCAAAGTTATGATTGATTCAGCAGATGTTTGACATTCATCAACAAGAATGCTGTAGAAAATTTGAAATTGTTTCACTGAGATCAAAAAGTGTTTCTCTGGCTGATCCAACTTGCAAGGCACAAGAAATTGGAAAAGTGGTTGTGAATTTGACTTTGGTTTCTCATTTGTGTTCAGGTGACAGAAATATTAGACTGCTTGTTTGTTGATGTTATCACTGGATAAGATAGTCTTCAAAAGTAATAATAAAATTCAATGGCTCTAAAGATGAATTGATTGTTGAAGTAGATCAAATAAAACCTTCCCTGCTATGTATGTTACTCCATTACCTTTATTTACAAATGTAAGCAGCAGTATCAAGCCGATTGTAACTAAATTCAGGCAGTATTTGCCGGCTGACTCCAGATTTATAAATAAGGAAGTGACCTGTCTACTCAGGGAGGAAATTATTGAACCATTCATTTAACAAACATGAACCATTTGTTTCTCTATGGTGAGCTCAGTCTTTGGTTGTAATGGATAAAAATCACAAGAAACATTTGATAGTTGACTGCAGTGATGCAATGAATTTGTACACTGAATTGGATGTTTATCCAATGCCCAATATTACAGATATGATAAACAACATTGCCCATTTCTGGTCTAGCAGAATTTCATGTTGTTTAACTCAAATAACAAATCAAAAATTCATCTTTTTACATCTTTGACACTAAGAAACTAATATTGTTTTTATAAATATTTGATGGTAAAACATTGAACTTTTCATTTTTTGGCCTTAAGCTTTGTTGTCCCTTGATCTTTTTTTATTCATTCAAAATCAAGAAATAACAAATTGTTAGTAATCATGAAGTAATTACTATTCTCAGAATAATAATTCTCATATGTTTAATATTTAAATTTCATAATTGAAATCCATTGTCATTTTATCAGAGTAATATAAGAAAACAATAAAAAAACTATTTAGCTTCCATATATTCTTATTGATTTCATAACAGCTGGATTTAATCGATTCCTCTTCTTTTCTTATATATACATATTTTTCAATATATATATATATTTGACAGTCTATGAATTCTAAGAAATTGCAATGTCTGGTAGAACTACAGAAAAATAAGAAGTAATAAAAACCTTCAAAACCCTAAGATTTACAATAGATATAAGATCCAACCAAAAAACAGTAAATTTGTTTAGATATAACCTTCAACCTAAATGATCAAACCATACACAAAGCCAAACAACTACTCAATATGTTCAATCAACAAACATTTCAACCACCAAAATCAACCTTCTTCACTTTTACAAAAATTCGCAATGAAGTGTGAAATGCTGATTTTCCCAAACAGAAAAAGGATTGACCATGTGTTTAATCAGATTTTGCAAGTAGGTGTTAAAATGATTTTTGACAAATGGGAGCTACTTGCAAGTAAGTGTGAAAAATCTAGATTACAATAAAAGGATTTCATCAATGTCAGAGTGTCAGATGGAGACTAAACATCTAAAAATGTAACTTCAACTTCAACCACTCAGACATTGACCTCTTTCTCTTTTTCCTTATCTCTTTCAACAATTACTACTACAAACATTTTGTACAAACTCTTGATACCCTTAACTTTCTCATTTAACATTAATTTCTATAAATTCTTGTTATTCCTCCTTTTAATGAATTTCTATTTTAAAATGCAAAATGTATATTTTATTCTTCTTATGCTATTCCACACAATTCCACATATTCCAAACCTGCCGACAACCAACCTTCTGATGATTATAACTCTGCATAAAACTTGTAAGCTGTAGGGAGTTCGGTTATGTCTGACACAAGGCCAAATTAAAAAAACCTTAACCAGCTCCCAACGGCTACATATCCATATTTATAAATAAAAGAATTTCAAAAAATTCTGGTAGTTTAAAAATATTCAATGTAAACAAAAAACATACGTATCAGCCCTAAGAAACAGCAGATATTTAAACAAACTTGAATACAAAAACAAAAGCAATTGAAAAACAACAGAAAAGGAAACCTAATTTGTTTTAATTCCCTACAATAACAACTAAAATAGGAAAAATATTCTTCAAAATAATTGACAGACACCTCCTTAAAAACAGTAAATTTGTTATGGGGAAACACACGTATTCCTTAGATAATGGACTCTCCCTCCTATATAAATAAGAGTTAACAGGAAGTTAATGGGAGAAGTCCTTGAGTTCTTGGGAAGTTCTTAGAAGTTCTAGAGAGTTATTTAGTTCTATTGGAGTTCAGTAGAACTACTAGGCAGTTGATATTAGTCGGCAGTTAGCCGAATACTAAGGAGTCAGCTTACAGTGGAAGATTACCAGGTTCTTAACATTTTGGGTGCGTTAAGTTAATTAGCAACTGACATAGCATGATTATAACCTCCAGTGTGAAAACTACTTCACAACAAAATTATCAACAAAAATACAATTAAAATTAGTTATAGTTGCATGCATAACATGAAAAAAATAATAACTAAGCACAATGGGAAAATATTCAACAAAGTCAATAACAATTACAATGACAAAAGCACTAACATCCAGCAAAATAACACCATCAAATGTAAATAATAATAAATATTGAACCAATAACAT
The DNA here is from genome assembly GCA_037127315.1 of Ascarosepion bandense. Classification (NCBI taxonomy): domain Eukaryota; kingdom Metazoa; phylum Mollusca; class Cephalopoda; order Sepiida; family Sepiidae; genus Ascarosepion; species Ascarosepion bandense. The sequence continues at coordinate 1,192,251 of JBBBDQ010001378.1, read as the reverse complement.
AATATACAAAGCTATCATAACTAATAACATTCACACAGATGAAAAAAATGTGCATAGGAACCACAAAAAAAAAAAAAATTAAAAAGACAGATATTATAACCACAAAATGTCCTTTGAAAGAAAAATTTACACAAGCAGAACAACCCTATCAAAATACATATGGAGCCAAAAAGAAAATATTGCCACCAAAATCAAGTTGAAAATTATAAAAAGAGCAGATACATACAGTATTAAAAGTAAAAATTTTAAATTATGTTAAGAGGGAAAATTAGCATTAATTTTAAGTACCAAAAATAAACTCTTCAACAAGAAAAATGAAATAATAGGTAAATTTAGGAGCTTTTTTGTAGTGTTTAATAACTTCTTTGTGTAACACTTTTTTATAATTGTTAGGGATCATTTGAGATAAGTATATAGACTTGTCTGCTTTAACATAGATTTTTCTACTCTTTATTTTATTAATGTCAGCACTAATTTTTACTGCACAATATTATTCCTTATCCTTCTATACTTTTTTTTTACTTTCATAATCATGCCGATAAACTCAGCTTCAAATCTGTCTAATTATTTGATATGTTGGGTGTGTGGGGTGAGCATAAGTTTTAAATTCATATTTCTCACTAGTATTGTTGTCATTTATTAAACACTATAAAAAAGCTCCTACTGATATAGAGATTAAAATTAATCAAGAAGCCAGTATTTTAGTCGGCAAATTTGAATTGTACAATTGAGTGGAGAAATTAAATTTGAAACCTTGTTTCATAACAGTAAAAGATCGTGAGAGTAATTTTCCACATAACACTGAATATAGATTACTGAGCGGATGTGCATTGTGGTACAGTGGATATCGGCTCGGAACAAGAAATCGGGGAGCCGAGTTCAAATTCCAGCTGAATCCATTGTATTCACTTACGTGCAAATAACCTTGGGAAAGGTATTCATCCGTCTCTTCCTTCCAGCCATGAGTCAAATAATAAGAAGGATTGGTTTCTATAGACTTGGCCGACAACCAGTCTACCGCAGAAAGCAATGGCAACCTACTGCAGGATAATCTTCTGCCCAGTCAGTCATGTCTCGAAAGAGAGATGATCACCCAAGCGTGTATCACGTATGGCACTTAACTGACTGATATATTACTGAACTCTACTAAAACAGAGTTAGGTAAAATAAGTAAGGTAATCCCGCGAAGGTATGTAAGTCACTAAGAAAGTTCACTAATATAAACCAGTGGCAATCCACTAATGATTGTATTGAATGGTTTAAAAATTACGATAAAAATGAGCATTGCTCATTCATTAAATATGATATTAAAGAGTATTACCCATCTATTTCCTAAAAAACTTTCAACGAGGCCATTAGTTTTGCTCAGGAATTTAGCGAAATTTCAGATCAAGAAATAGACGTTATTAGGTATTGCTGAAAGACGTTATTATACCACAGCAACACATTATGAATAATAAAAAAAGATGACTTAAACAACTTTGACAACCCCATGGGAGCGTATGATGGGGCCGAAATATCAGAATTAATAGGGTGCTTATTGCTGTATAAACTTAAGTACATAGATTTTAACAACCACGGTTTATACCGTGATGATGGATTAATCATAGTCGATAACAGTAACCCCCATAAATGTAACAATATACGCAAAAAACTCTATTGGTTTTTCAAAAAGTACGGTTTTAATTCGGATGTTGAAATCAATTTAAAAGTGGTCAATTATTTAGACATCACGCTAAATCTTTTGAGTGGATCCATATCCTCATACATGAAAGAAAACCAAAACCTGCAATATGTAAACACTAAATCTAATCACCCCGCTCACATTATGCGGGGTTTTACTAAAAGTGTTTCTTATAGACTATCAAGCAATTCGTATAGTAAAGATATTTTCAATAATCATAAAAAAAAGTGTACCAAGATGCACTTATTAAAAGTGGTCATAGAGATAAATTAGTACATATGGACACTAAGGGAAACAAACAAAAGAGTAGAGGTAAGAACATTTTATGGTTTAATCCCCCGTTTAATTTAGCGGTAAAAACCAAAATCGGTAAAATATTTTTCAATTTATTAGAGCAAAATTTTGGTAAAGATAATAAGTTGTATAAAATATTTAACAAAAACAACGTAAAACTTAGTTATCGCTGTATGCCTAATTTGAGAAAATTATTAATGGATTAAACAAGAAAAAAGTTAGAAATAATACGTGTACTGGTATAAGAAGTTGTAATTGTAGAATTAAGAATAATTGTCCCTTGCAGGGTGAATGTCAGCAAGATGGCGTCGTCTATCGCGTTAAAATTTATAAAAACGCTGAGGACACTGAACCCAAAATATACATAGGTGCTACCCAAGACATTTTCAAAAAAAGATATTACAATCATACTAGCAGTTTTAATAATGAAAAGTATAAACATAGCACCACCCTATCCACTTACGTGTGGTCCATTAAACAAGAGCTTAATATTGACCCTATTTTGAAATGGGAAATATTAAAGAGATGCGCTAAATATAAAGCTGGCCAGAAATTTTGTAGGTTGTGTGTAGAGGAAAAACTTGCTTTAGCTTCGTATAAACAAATCAATAATTTATTAAATTCCAAAACTGAAATATTAATAAATGCAAGCATAGAAAGCCTTGGCTTTTGGATTAAGTTAGCTTATAGTGGGTTTGTATCATTTTTGTTTTCGTTTTTGCATTCACTTATCTTTTAAAAAATTAAAAAAAATATAAAATTAAAAATGAAAGATGTTTTCTATAATAACGTTTTCCCCTATTTGTGTTTAGTGTTTTCCTTATTGGTCACGTGGGTTGATTGATTTTCCTTTATACATGTCATTTGTTTCTTTCCACTTAGCCAGCTTTCCCTGACGATCCGTTTACGTGAAACCTAGGTAGTTCCGTCTGGCTTACTAGGTATTTTTTACATATTTCGCTCTACCTAAGTATTGAGCGCTTTTTGTTAGTTGATTACTCGTATCGGGGTTTTTTCTTTGGGCTACGTGCTGACTCAATCCGAACCCTTTTGACTTATGTTCATGTACTTAGCTCTTTCTTTTTTAAAACCATTTTTTTCCTTCTTCGTAGATTCGTGGAAAGTTTTTAGACATGAGTATTCCTGAAGAAATGTGCCCCAGAACTCTCCTCCTGAAGAAATGTGCCCCAGAACTCTCTTTTGTTCTCTCTAAATTCTATAACTTCTGCCTATCTGCTTCCTGCTTTCCTGTCTGTTGGAAGTCCTCTTCTGTAGTTCCTATATTTAAGAATACTGGCAAACCCTCGGACCCCGCTAATTACCGCCATATCAGTCTCCTTCAGATCTTTGGCAAAGTTTTCGAAGCCATTATCAACGCCAAGGTGATTCAGCATCTCACGGCCCACAGGCTTCTCTCGGACAAACAGTATGGTTTCCGCTTCACCAGGTCTACTGCTGATATGCTAACGATCATTACCGAGTACATATACCAGGCTCTCGATAAGAATGGCGAAGCCCGAACCGTTGCCTTGGATATCTCCAAAGCGTTCGACAGAGTCTGGCATGCTGGCCTTTTATGCAAACTGCAGAGCTACGGTATAACTGGACATTTGCTTTACCTAATCCAGTCATTCCTCTCTAACCGCACATTGAAGGTAGTATTAAACGGATATGCCTCCCAAAAGTACCATACGAACGCAGGCGTCCCTCAAGGATCTATCCTAGGTCCCACGCTCTTTCTGATCTATATTAATGATCTCCCCGATGCCATTAGATCCCAAGTAGGCATGTACGCCGATGACACCACAATTTACTCTCGCCTCGATTATAAACCCGGTGTGGGCGACAAAGCGAACCTCGCTACCGAGCTTGAAAAGGACCTCCAATCCGTAGTGGACTGGGGTAGGAAATGGCTCATGAATTTCAATGCTTCCAAAACGAAGCTGCTATCAATTAACCACCATAGACAATCGCACTTACCTCCCATTAGCATGGAACAGGCTTGCCTCCCAGAGAGTAAAACACTACGCCTCCTTAGCCTTACACTCTCGGCGGACCTCACATGGAATGACTATATCGAATCCATAGCTAAATCCGCTACTATGAAAGTCGGTTCTCTGTGCAGGACCCGAAAGTTTTTCCCGTCTGAATCTATCCTGCACATATATAAATCTACCATCCGCCCGTGTATTGAATATTGCTGCCACATCTGGTCGGGTGCCCCTGCTACTCTCCTCGGGCTTCTTGACAAAATACAACGGAGAATCTGTAACGTAATCGATACTGACTTGGCAGACCGACTGCAACCACTCTCTCACCGGCGTGACGTGGCTTCCCTATGCCTCTTCTATAAATACTTTCACGGCTTCTGCTCCGATGAACTTAGATCATTGGTGCCGCCTAGGTACGAATTTACACGAGATACTAGATTAGCAACTAGGTCCCACCCTTCTACAGTTAAACAGATAAGATGTAACCGTAAATTCTACTCCAACAGCTTTTTTCTCGCGCTTCCCGCCTGTGGAATTCCCTTCCACATGCCTGCTTTCCCGACAGCTACAATCTCCAGGAGTTTAAATGTAAGGTCAATGTAAGGTCACCTCCTATCACACTAACTTGCATCTATTCTCTCAACACTCTCACCATCTACCCAACCCTCATTTTCGGTATTCTTACCCGTCTATCACCCTCCTTCTGACATTTCCTATATCTAACCATCCTTTCTCATCACTTTCCTCCCTATGTAACCCCCTACGCAATAGTGGCAGTGGAATGCCTTGCTCGGGGTGAAACGATTATAAAAAAAAGTTATGATCTCATTTATATATATATATTATAAATTATTATAAATTATAGTTTAATAATTTATAATAAATATTCATAGCTCTATTTTTATATTGAGCACTGTTTTAAATTAATGTTTTGAACGTTGTTAATATTTTCTTCGTTCCTTATTCACTGGGATATATATATATATATATATATAAGCATTAAAATTAGTTATTCATGTAAAAAACAGTGGTATGTCTAGAAATCATACCGAAAATAATTAGTTACAAATGGCTACAACTAAAAGAAAAGAGAAATAAGAGCAAAAGCTAAGGAGTGAGTGTAAAGTGAAAGAAGAAAAAAAAAGAAGAAAATGACTAATCATCACGATTGCCTAATGCATTAGAGTTGTGCTGTCGGCGAGGCAAAAATGTGTATTTGTTATTAATAAGTCTAGTTCTGTTATTATACATTGAGCACTCTTTTTTAGCACTGGTACTCAATGGGCAATATTTTAGACATGTGTTTCGTTAAATATGACAGACAAAGAAAATTTAACTAATTTTTCAGTGTCGTTGAATAAACATTTCTGTTATAATTTCAACATTGGCATAAAAATTATTTCACAATAACTTGATTAATGAAAAAAATAGAACACTTAATCGACTAAAAAGTTTAGCAGTTTAAGAATTTTTTTTAATGCCACCTCGATTATGCGTCTCTACAGTTTTCGTTACTTTAATATTTGAAATATTGTCATAACTGTTCTTATGAAAGGTTAGTGGAGTTATTTTCAATTTTCTTCTCGATTCTTTTTGAATTTATAGTCATCTTTGGCAGCCAACAAAGCCGACCAAACTGAAATCTGTATTTGCTGTTTAACCCAAAGCTCGAGTGGGAAGAAGAAATGGACTCATGGCTTATCCAGTGGCATTAGAGTGAAGAGAATGCAACAATTTGGGCTGAAATTTAAATTCAGAAAAATTGCTAATGTCCGCAATGGTATGGTATAATTTTCTGCATTGATAACTATATTGCATATTGCAGTTCTTTTACATTTTGTAAAAAGAAAGTAAATCTTTGGTCTAGCAAGGATGGAGGTCTTGACTTGACAAGAAAGAAAGAAGAAAAATATTAATGAAAGAAATTAGATTTATTTTCAAATGAATTCAAATGCAACTTAAATGTAAATGACCTCAGTGGCGTTGACAGGCAGGTTATTTTGAACCTGTAAAATGCATTTATCGTCAATGTCTTTTTATGTCTTGTACTAGACATGTGCGTTCTGGTGTATATATATATATATATATATATATATATATATATATATATATCGGCTCGGAACGACAAATCGGGGAACGGAATTCGAATTCCAGTTGAATTACTTGCATTCACTTACGCACAAATACCCCTGGGAAAGATATTAATCCGTCTCTTCCCTTCAGTTATGAGTTAAATAATAGAACAGATTGGGTTCTATAGCCTTGGCTGGCAACCAGTCTACCGCAGTAAGCAATGGCAATCTACTGCGGGATAATCTTCTGTCCAGTCAGTCATGTCTCTTTCGAGACATGATCGCCTAAAGCGTGTATTACGTATGGCACTTAACTGACTGACTAAACAGGATCAAAACACTGACGATCTGCATCTTTCTCTACTTCTTTTTGCAGGCACCATAACATTAAGACACAATTTTGCAAGCCATGCAATAGATCATTTAAAAAGTCCAAACAGTTTCAAGGTTTCGTTATGGATGGTATCAAAAAAGTGAAGGCAAATTGGTTACATTTTTAAAAATGCTTATTTTCACTTTGTCATTTTTTCATCTGTGATAATTCGCTCCACAGAGTTTTTGAATGTTTTCATTTGAGCTGAAAGTTTCTGAGTTTGTGTCACACAATAAACCAAATAAAACAACTGACAGAATGAATATATATATATATATATATATATATATATATATATATATATAAGAAGATAGATATTTGGTTTAGTGTGGATTGGTTCTCTTGTTGATTTCAACTAGCTTTATGTTTTTTAAAAGTCAACACGAGAGATATCCTCCTTATATATCTAAATTATACCTTGCATTATCATTCTATTTTGTTTTGCCGAGTATCATAGATTTTCAATAATTCAATTTGCAACAGGTACCTCCACCAAATTGCTGAAAATACAGCATAAAGGACCCAGACTTAAAAGAAACGAACTTTTTCCATCAAAATATTTGTCATTATTAAGAGAAAAGATCAAAGTACTTTTTAATAATTTTTTCTTATTTTTTAATCCTTTCTAACACGTTCGAAATTTTGGTAAAATATCTTGTTTTGATTTTCGTTAACGAGTAACCAAATCTTTACGAGACTTTACAATGGATAATGTGATACTTACGTAACTCAGTTTTTTTTCCGGTGAAATACGCATTAATTTGGAAATTCTTGCAAAAATCAAACAATTGTCGGATTCTAATGAAACTCAGGACTTATTCACAAATGAATGAAATTATTACTTTTTAAAAATCTTCGTAAAAATATTTTTTTTATATCTGTTACCCCCTCTTCCGTGTAAAATCATGAAATTTCAAGAAAGTAAATTTTATAGGGAAAATTTGTTTTATTAGTTAAATGCAGGACTCATCGGGAATGCAAATCATCTATTATTTTTTCAAACATTTGGCCCTTTTTCCGGAAATCTGCTCCTAATAGGAAAATAAAAACTGAAATAAAACTATGACATTATTTAATTAGATAAGTTTTTAATTTCTTTAATAAATAATATATATTAAGGACATTATAGTCCGGAGAAATATTTTTTTTCGATTAACAATGACATTTTAAAAGAATTGTTTTCATTTTTTAATTATAATAATTTATAAAGTTTCAAAATTATTTTTAATATACTTTAAAAACTTCTAGGCGTTAGGTTATTAATTTATTAAGTGAAGATTATATTTACTAATCGAAAATTGAAAAGTTTAATACAAGTCATCGATCCATCGTATTTTGAAAACATTTTCAAGTTTTTTTAAAGTATTTGAAGTTTTTTTTAATATGATAATGTCTATGTGTACATTAAACGGTCATGTGTTTCACGGTTTTTTCCCCTTACAGGAAAAAAATTGGGCAATTATGTCAATTCTGGTCACTACTTAGCTTATCTCGCATCTGACTATCATCACATGTCAAATCATACGGAGAAAAGTCAGAAAGATCAAAACTCCGTGATTAAGAAATTGTTTTATTCTACATTTCATGCTATAAATAGGTTATACTTGTGTAAATCAGATTAATTTAACTTTACATTTGCTAACTGTTCAAAGATAACGTGTTACAGATGCATATTTTATTTTTGCAAGATTTTTTAAACCGAAAATTAACTTTTGTTTACAAATGTGTCAATCGTTCAAAAATGGCCGACAATTTGAAAAAGATTTTAAAAACCTCAAAGTTTTAGATTCCAATGAATATAATTTCTGTTCAAAATGCACCAGAGTATTTTGCTTACTGGAAATAGTAAATTTAATTATTTAACTTTCAAGAAAGCTAAATGATTAAATAAAGCTATTTTCAAAAATTCAGTTTAAAAGTTAGGTATCGAAAATAAGTGGAGGCACCTAATTTGCAATACTTCATAAATAAAGGTCAGATTTTTAATTAAATTTGAAAATTAGTAAAACAGCCCCAGGTACAAAATACAAGACCTCTTCGTTATCAACCCGGTTTTTTATCACTGAGCTATGCATTCACGCGCACATGACTGCAGTATTGTTCATCAAAGTGTTAAGAAATGAAAATGCCAAAATTCCTTAAAGGAATGTTTAAAATGATTCTCTATTCTTTTTAATTTAATTAAAATTCATCAGGGTTATATTCTTTTTAAATTTCGATTAATTTTTGAATTTTTTAAACTTCATAACAAGAATATGAGTCATAGAAAAGAAAAGTGCTATTTTGTTACGATTATGTCCTTTTCCATTTCTATTTCATTTGCGTGTATCGTTATTTGCAATGGTCGCCGTCTCTTTCATTATTGAATAGAATGGATTTTCAACAAGCTTCATTGCCAATTATTTTCAAACTGTCATCGTGTGTTTTGTGATTTGTTCATTTCGTTATTCAATTTTTTTTGCCAATTATCATCATCCAAGTGTTTATAACATCATTTACTTCCATTGGAGAGTCCAGAATGTTTTACATTTATTGACTCCTCTATTGGCTTAGATTCTTCTAATACTGACCTATCATCACAAAATTAATTCAACATTGTTTCATCTGTGTTACTCATTTTTATTTTGCAATTCATATGGGTTTCAAACCAACCAAGTTTAGAAATAGTCCAATTAGCCAAAGTTATTTACAAAAAAATCTCTGTTCAATGTGAGTAGTTCTCATTTTGGCCAAAGTAAGGATTATCCAGTCTTTAGTCTCTTTAGATTGTTGAATTCTAGTCGTCCAAAGATTTAAAACATGATTCGAAACTGATCTTTATATCCAATTTCGAAATATAGTGAAGCTTATTTTCAATTTTTTAGCTACTGACTCATTGTAACTGACTAGGGAAAAGAAGACATTCTTGCTTTGCCTACACTTTATACAACGTGACCCAATCAATCAGATACAGTCCAATAGTTAATCAGATGGAGTCGAATAATTTTTCATATTAGAATCATTGAGAATTACAACAGCTGCTACTTGTCCTCTAAATATTAAAAAAAAAACTGTCCTTGAGCCAAACCTTGTGAATGAAATTGGGTAAACAGAATTGTTTTTAAGCCTTCAAAGGCATTATGTCCGGAGATTTGAGCGAACTGGCTTTGTTCAAACTGCTGATCATGACAAATTATCCACTGTAGTTCAGAAACTGTAACTAAGGTCCTGTCAGCATAATTGCAATATAAATCACAGGTGTGTTCTGTGGGTGTTGAACAAATAAAAATGTTCCTGAGTTGATGTCTGCAACAGGGAGTGGGTTGCCATCCTAGCAGACGAGTCTGCCTGAGAATCGATCGTCTCGACCATAAAAATCAATCTGTTGAAATAAAATTCTCAGAATGTCTGAAAATTGTTTTAATTTCAGTAAAAACCGAGAGGTTTTGCTGTTTGTAGCCTAAAAATGTAAAATTTTGTGAGCATGGCATCTTTGAAACAAAAATAGGAAAATAGATTTTATCCAAAGTGGAAATAATATTTTAAAGGGTTCTATTCGCAGATGGCCTGAGCCAAAAGGGTATGAGGTCCTGACGTGGTTGGGGGAAAGAACGGCAAGGCAGATACAACTATTGAGAGAGAAAGAAAAACAGTAATTCTGGGGATGGATTTACTGTTAAGGTGGGGCAGGCGAATAAAAGAGATGAAACAAAATGTAGGTTAGATATTTAAAAGAAAAGGGGAAAAGAAAAATAAGGAATTAATCGAAAGAACAAAACGAGATATAAAAAGATAATAGCTTTGTTCAAAGAGGCACACATACGAAAAACAAATATTAAACAGAAAGAAAATTCGAAAGACAGGACTCATGGCGACGCCAGTTCAAAACTCGTGGGTGGCCAATTAAAATTAAAAAACTTGAAGTACGCAGGAGACTGGCAAGTTTTCGACCTAACAAAAAAAAAAAAAAAAAAAAAAAAAAAAGAATGTCTGATTGTCCTTTGGTCAGATTTTGGGAAAAATAGCTTTTTCGCACTCCATCATAAGTTAAAAATAAGATTACTGAAGATTGTATAGTTTTGATGATTACTATCAAACTTTGTTTTATGTGATTGTTATTTTATTGGATGCGATCTTTATATCACGGACAGATAAGCTTTAGTCTGGTACAAGGCTAGTGAGGCACCCAGTGAGGATCGAAGTTTTAATGGTATGCAAGACAAGCCTGTTAAACACTAGACTCCCAATATCTTTTGGAATAAAGAAATCTAAAAATATGGACAACATTTTCTACAGTTGTCTCTTATTTTAATGTGCTTGGTTGACCGACTCGTGAATTCGGTTTGAACACTGAAGTAATTGTTAGGAAATTAATTGTTAGGAAATTAATCTTTTAAATTAATTTTATACACTTTATACATTATGACGGCACATACGCATTTAGTTGTTCCTTCCATCTGCTTCTTTGTGCCGTATCCTTTCAATATGTGAACGATCATGGCTCTCTACAACTTCCTATCCTTTATAATTATGTTTGTCATCATACTATTATCTTTACCACTCTCTGGTCTGTCCTTTATTGCCGCCGTTCGGTAGCTCACTCAGTTTCCCTCTGTCTCTCTTGCTTTCAGTATATCCCGTAAGTGTAAAATTTTCCAAGCTTCCTTTCCTCGTTATGCGTCCCAGAAACTTTAACCAGGATACTTTTATTTGATTCTAAATAAAAGTATCCTTTTTGTCTTTTCTTGAAACTTCGTTTTGGCTCACCTGCTCTGTGATACATTCAAATAACCGCAAAAACGATTTCGGCGAGGAAACACGCCTGGAAGTACAGTTCTGAGGTTTAAGAGATCCTTTTGTCCATTAATTATCGGAGATTTTAAGACCCATATTGATTGCTTTGTAAATCGTATTTTGATAAATACACACAATTGCATTTTAACGTGAAGTAGTAGTTAGCAAGATTGTCTAATAGGCTTTTATTGTTCCAATGAATGCGATTAAACCGGGCGCGTCATACAGAGCCGCCTTAACACATGGGCCTGATTGGGACTTCCCTGGGGACCCACGAGCATAGGGGGGGGGGCATGCTAATCTGTGTATATTAAGTGACTTATGCTACAGAAGTAAAATAGAAATTACTTCGCCGAGCCACTCTTGCGATTCATGAAGATATATGTCATAATAGTAAGCTCCATTTCATTTGAATTAGTTTTCGAATAAAAAGGAAAGCGAGAGAATGTTCCCTTTTGACCTAGAAACACAGGAAATGGCGAGAAATTTCTTTAAAGAAGCCGCCTACCTATTTAAATGGAAGAACTTATTTGTTTTGACAGTGCAGTTCACATGCATAAAATTTCGATATCACAGAAAAGTTCAATGAACTAATCTTGTCTTCCGACAATCAATCTTCGCACAGATTCGCCGATAAAACTCTTATTTCTCTCTTTTAATATTTCTGACTAAGACTACTGTTGATTTTCTGTTGGAGACAATATTAACTTTTCTTTTCTCTGGTGTGATTTAATTCTTAAATTTTCCCTAGACTGAATCAATATTGCTTTGAATGTTTAAATGTAATATATATATATATATATATATATATATATATTCTTACTTTTGTAAATAAATTATTTTTTTAGATATAAAACTCTAGCGTTAATTGTATTTATTTATTCTCATTTTCTTTCTCCTTCTCTCTCTCTCGTTTTTTTTTTTTTTCGGAACCGTAACAAAATGGGGGCTTCATATTTCTCTTTAGATATTTTTTTTTATAAAACTGACTTTGTATTTGTGTTTGTGTGAAAATGTCGTTTACTGTTGAATAATTTCTTTCAACAACCAAATTTGGATTAAAATTTCACTTATTAAAAAGTCAGTGTTATTTCAACCAGTTACATATTTTTGATTTAAACATTAATGTAAATATAAAAAATGCAGGAGTAACATTTAGATCTACTGTAGCACTATTAATATCAATGACATGATTATTAGATAAATTTTATACATTGTCATTATATATAAATCCAAGTATACGGCTATGTATAGATTATTAGTGATTGAATCTGAGATTCAATCACAAAATTAAATATCTAGTGGTTATTTGTGATGCAGAACTAATTACCGGTTATTGATAGCTTGCGAATATATGAATGGATAAGCATTTTATTTGTGCAAGTTGAGAAACGTCTTGAATATAGTCTTGTAGACCTATACATCGAAGAGGCTAGATCAGTGCCGGATACCCTAGCTATGCCACTAAGCTAGATCTAAGTTTCGTCTGACAGTTTTGTGAATTAGCAAATTGTAGAGATTTTGTATTAAGAATAAATACTGTTCGTACAATTAAAGGAAGGACATGTTCATTATGGAAGCAGAATATTTAAATATTTAGGTCTTGTTGCAAGCACACTTGGTATAAACCCTACATCCTGGTGTGGGACTAAATACTAGATATCTAAGATATATATGTTTCCAGGTGAATAACCATTTCAGTGGTAATGAAACGTAATGTTTTGAGCGAAGCACAGAAGAAGAGAGCTGCAGCGGAAAAGGAGAAAATAGGAAAGCTTCCAAAATGAACATCGTGGCTCAACACAGGTGCTACAACAACTACTCATCTCGTTCCCTCAGATATATCCACTCCTGCTATGCCAACCACTAGTGCTGTTCCTTCAGATATAGCACCCGCATCTATATCCATTTCTGCTATCAATCATCCAGTCTCAGCAGACATATCATAATTGCTTGTTGCTGCTGCTGATGATTATATTCCACAAAAGAAAATATCCAAATGTGTTACAGCAAAGGAGTTTGCTATCCAAGAGACAGATTCCTGACTATGGGACATTAATAATATTAGCACAATAGATTAATGGATTCGTAGTGGACCCTTATTATACCAGAATTATAATAGCAAACTTTCAAAATCACGCAGAGTGTATAAAACAGTTGGAGTAGAGAATATGAAAGCAAGGTATTTATCAAACAATGTGTTCAAACGTGAACTGTGGAATGGCGAGTGTGTAAAACATGAATGACTACTCTGTTCACCATCCCAAGGTAGTTAGTACCGCTTTGTATGTCTTCTGTTGTTCAAGAAAAGAAACCTTTGTTACATAAGAGCTTAATGACTGAAAGCAAATGAAAATGGAGAAGAAAATCGAAAGTGTATGACAGCATATTTGATAAGGCATGAAGAAACTGGAAGCACAGATTCTTTATTACATGAGAAACATCACTCAGAGCAGGAATATTTGCATATTTTTTTGACACGTGTGGTTTCTGTAATTTGCATTCTAGCTTCCAGAGGTTTTTCATTTCGTAGAGAAGATTAGATTATTACGTCAGCAAAAAATGGCAGCTATTTAGGCATACTAAAGCTGCTGAGTAAATTTGACCCTTTCTTGGAAAAATATCTCAAATTGTATGGAAATCCTGGATAAGGAATCCATCATATTTATCTGCAAATATTTCTAAGGAATTTATTGAATGTATTGGGCAAAATTAAAGGAGTCAAAGTATTATTCAACAAGTGTAGTTTCTATTCCAGACATTTCACACACATGGAGGAACGGTGCAGTAATGCCACGGAGGATAGCAGCTATGATTGAGGAATCGGAGAGCAGAGTTCGAATCCCAGCCGAATTCATCCACTTACGTGGGAAAGGTATGAATTCAACTACCCTTCTCAGTAAATAGCAGGATAAACTGGTTTATATAACCGTGGTTGGCATCTAGTCTACCTCAGTGAGAATTAGTAACCTTCTGCGGGGAAATCTTCGCAGGACATGCGGTTAGGGACCGCTTCTGGAGCCAAAAAGTCCCATAAAACTTCTCCTAGGGAAGACGCCGACTAAACCCACCAAGGGTGAATGCCGCTACAAGTACAAGTAAATATCTCGCACGCTGACCAACTGACATTTACTAATATATTAAAGGCTGTGAGGGTCAGCACATTTTGATGCTGTGGGTGCTCTGTATGGGAGTTTTGAGAAAAACATGCACTGGATTCTCTATCAGCTGACAATGAACAACAAGTGAATATAAGACGATAGACAGAAGAATTGAGCAATAAATGGAAAACCAGAAAACAATCTTTCTCACAATTCTTTGAATGATTTGTTAGGAAGAATGAACAAAAAAAGTAATGTTTTACAATCAAAGGTTGTGAACATCCACGTTGCCATGAATTTCATTGAGTCAATGAAAACCTTTCTTTAGGAAACGAGAGACAAATTAAGTGAATACGAATTCAAAGCCAGGAGTGTGTGTCCACATATTACAGTGATGAGAAAAATGAGAACAAAAACGAAGTGTGTGTCTTAATAAGACCTGACGGATCAACAGAAAAGGTACTTTTCAGTAAAAGCGAAATGTTCAAGGTGGAAACTTTCTTGTTTATTCTTGACACTCTTAAACTTTGAACTGACAAAAAGGGCAGTGGCCTATTCTCAGATTGGAAATCTGTTTTCTTTCTTCAGTGTATTGAAAATCATTGCTTCTGACGCCCTAAAGAATGTATGAACATCTTGCTAATATGTATCACAAAGACCTGAATTATGAAAACCTTTTAAATGAATGTGGCTCTTGATGAAAATTATGAGACTCTCCCTGCACTGCACAGAGAAATACTTTCCGACAATTTGAAATCTGTATTCCTGAATGTTAAAATTGCACACAGAGCATTTATGTGCATGATGGTAACTAACTGCACAGGAAAACGTTCTTTTTCAACACTGAAACTTATAAAAAACTAGCAGTATAGTCCGGCGTTGCTCGGGTGTAATGAAAGCTTTTATATATATATTATCGATTTTCTGCACTATTGTAAGAACTGCAACCTTGAAACTTCTGAATATCGTTTCTTATGAGTGTATCAAATTTGATTAAAATCGGACCACTCCTTCTATAACCCGATTTTTTCGATAATCGATTTTCGATATTTATCAGGGGTACCTCGACACAAAACCTAGCTAAGAACACTCGCAGACGCTTATAGTACAACTGTGTAAATTTTCAAGAAAATCGGTTCAGCCGTTTCGGAGTCTATAGGTAACGAACACACACACACACACACACACACACACACAGATAAAGTTCCATTTATTATATAAGTTTAGATCTGCTTACCTCTGCTTTAAACTGGCTTTCACTGATGAGCATAGAAAATGACATCCTATTCCCGAAGACCTTTAACTTTAAGCCAATAAAAAAGCGATTCTCTGAAAAGAAATTCCGCGAATGTTTGTTATAAGAAGTTCGTTTCATACTGTGCCATCTAATCTTAGTAGCTCACTGAATATTATTGTGTTTTTCAAGCCTTGTGTTTTGTTCGAATATTTATCATGTTAAGTAGTTGCTGTTGTACAGAACGTTTTTAATGTTTTGACACCAGTTTTGTTGAAGTGCCAGGAAAATATAGGTTTAATATTATCGACCATTTATTTTTTTGTTTCTGTGAGTGGTTGTCGGAGGGGCCCAGCATACTGGTTTGCCCAGGGACCCATAAAGCTGTTAAGACGGCTCTGGTTCGATGATTGAGCCGAGTAAAAACCAGCTTCGAAAACCATCTTTTGGGGA
Source organism: Ascarosepion bandense (assembly GCA_037127315.1). Taxonomy (NCBI): domain Eukaryota; kingdom Metazoa; phylum Mollusca; class Cephalopoda; order Sepiida; family Sepiidae; genus Ascarosepion; species Ascarosepion bandense. Next base: position 1,176,276 of record JBBBDQ010001378.1, on the reverse strand, counting down.
GATAATAATTCCTTAGTAAGAATACAGAACAGCAAATATAGTTTACTTAGAATTTAGAGAATTCAAAAACATTTTTGATGATTAGGAAGGTGAAAGATTCAAATTAAACGAGCTGACTCGTTTAAATTCCAATCTCGTGAAGAAGCTCGTAGTTTACAACGGCCAAACGTTGTGAATATGGCAATAAAGATGAGAACAAACGCCCGAACAACCTAAATAATGTAAATAAAAAAGTCACACGGAAAAACTAAACAAAGAAAAATTCTCACAGAGAAAATTTTGTTCACAACGCTGTGTACAAAAAAGTAAAAAATAAAAATAAATAAATTCCAAAAAAAAAACAAACAAACAAAATTTGTGTATGTGACAATGAATAATGTGGATGTAAAAACTTAGAGACTGGTAGGGGTAGTGGTAGTGACAATAATCAACGAAACCACATGGAAAGCAAAAGCGGAGCCTATATAAAAAAAGAACTTCCAAAATCGCACGTGGCGTGACGGGTGATAAATTTTTTGTTACTGGTGAAGTGATTTGCAACGTTTCATTTCGTAACAAGTGTGCAAAAAGTAAGGCTTATGTGTTAAACAATACTAATAACTTATTCGGTATTGACTGGATGAAATTATTCAATTCATGGAATTTACATATAAATATTTATTGCACAAATATAAATGGACAAGTAACCAGTTTTAAAAACTAATGAGAAAATTTAAAGGAAGAATTGAAAAATATTTTCTAGATGTTTTGTCGGATGAGTTGGGTCGGTGTTCCAAGGTCAAATCAAGATTTCGAGTGTGAAAAAGGGTCGAAGCCTTTATTCAGTATTTAAACCGAAACATTTAATTGGAGTAGATAGACTAAACTATCGCCCGGTTCACACTCCACCCACGTCTATTGAACTGGTGAAGAGGCCCATCCCTTGTTTCCTGTTTAGGATGTGGTTTCCGGCTTTCTCTTTTCCAATCTTTTCACTCTTACGTAGCCCCCTGCACATCAGTGGCGTTACCGCCTTGCTCGGGGTGATATGATTAAAAAAAAAATAGTGTATCAATTGCAGCCTTGGATCAAGTCAAGGAAGAATTTAGACAGACTTGAAAAATGGGCAGCACCAGCAGTGTATGCAAAAAAAAAAAAAAAAATTAAAGTTCGTGTTTGTGCTGGTTTTTTGACTGGGTTAAACAGTTGTTTAGAATCACATTACCAAATCCAGAGGATATCTTTGCGAAATTAAATGATGGAAATTTTGATTTTCAAAACTGGATATTTCTGAGGCGTATTTGCAAATACAAGTAGAAGAAGAATGTTCAGAGTTAATAACGGTAAACACGCACAAGGGATTGTATAAATCCAGCCAACTTCCTTTTGCGACAAAAGTGGCTCCAGCCATATTTCAATAAGCTATGAACTTGCAGATTGGGATTCCGTAGTTGCTTATTTATGTGATATATTCATGACAAGTTTATCTAAGGAATAACATATCGAACATGTAAACATAATTTTAAAAAATACAAGAAGACAGGCTTAAATTCAGCGAAGAAAAATTCGAATTATTTTTGCCTAAAATCAGGTACCTAAGAAAAATTATTGACAAAAATGGTTGTCAACCAGATGAGGGCAAGTGCAGTTAAGTGTACGCCTTCGCTTATCAAATCTACATACCTAATGTGCAGAATTTAAGAACTTCACTGGAAATTTGCTTTAAAAAGACATGAAGTATATCAGTCATCAGTAATCGGTAATTCTACACAAAGATGATGACGGTAGCATGAAGGCCATCGCATATGCTTCGTGTTCGCTATTGGCTGAAAAAAAATACAGCCAGAGTGAAAAAGAGGCATTTGTAATAATATTTACCGCGAAAAATTTCACAAATACACGGAAGAAGTTTTTGTTTACAGACAGACCATAGAATTCTATTATCAAATGTTGGTTGAAAAAAAAAAAGAAAAAAAAAAGAAAAAAGGAATTCCTACGCATACAGCGAATAGATTGCAACGTTTTATTAAATTATGATTTTGAGAATGAATACCAACCGCCTAAAAACATTAGGACATGCGGGCGGTTTATCAAGATTGATACAAGAAAATATTGAATTGTTTGGGGATACTGTTATTGCAGCATTAAAAGTGAAATAAAAATTAAAAGTATATTATGCAATGTAGTACGCGAACTACCAGTTACCCTGGAACAATTAAAAGTAAAAGTAGGACAAGACATGTTTATTTCGAAGATAAAAAATGACTAAAAGAAATTATAAAAAGATACACGATTTTTAGAACGAAATCCAGTCTTAAAAGCTTACTCGCTATGTAATGGAGTACTAATGTCTGCATAAAGAGTAGTAATACCTGTCATATTGCAAAAGCGGATATTAAATGAATTTCATAGTGGACATCCGGGGAATTTCAAGGATAGAATCTGTCATGAGAAGTGACGTATACTGGATCAAAATAGATCAAGACATTGAAAAATTAGTAAATGTCTGCAAAGGTTATGCTTTGGCAACAAAATCCACTCCCACGAAATTACAACCATGACCAAAGACTGCACATAGACTTTGCAGGTTCATTAAACGGATCACGTTATCTTGTAGTAATGGGTAGCTTTACTAAGTGGCCTGAAATTTGTAAGTGCAAAAAAAAAAAAAATCAACTTCCATGAATACAGTAATTTTTTTTACATGAACTGTTTGCAAAATATAACATTCCGGATGTCATAGTCTTGGATAACGGTATACAATTCACTGCTTACGAATTTAAAGAATTTTGTATAATGTTCTCAATTGAACATATTACTTCCCTCCATATCACCCAATGTCAAAAGAAGAAGCTGAACGGTTTGTGGGTACTTTTAACAGAGCTTGTGAAGAAGCATTACAATTTTTTTTTTTAGAGTATACCGGATAACGCCGAATCCCAATACACTAACAGGTATGTCATCGGCAGAATTAATATTTTTCACCTACAATATACCATTTTAAAGTATGTAAATAAATCTAAAAGGCGATCTATTTATTTTTTGTTTAAATGTCAAATGTGATCATTTGGCCTTGACCTTAACATTTGACCTTTAATTTCTCAAAAACGTATCTTTAATCTTCTTAAAAATTTGACAACAAATTTTGTCTGCCTTATGGTAAGATATCTACACGATTTTGTGGTGGACTGTTGACTTCTACTGCGTTGGGCTAAATACAAAATGGCGGATTTTACTATTTGCCACTGTGGGCTAATGTTTTCATATTTCCTAATATGATCAAGTTATATATCTTTAGAAACCTCTTTGAATCCTGATTAATATTCGCATAAAATCAGCAGAATTTATGTTTTTTGTGGTTAAATGTTGATCAATTCGCTAGAAAATAAACAATCTTATTTTTGGTTTTGGTTACATTTTTATTAGAGAACAACACTGGACTCGTTAGGAGTACGTACACCCGACTTCCCACCCAGAACTAAGGCTCAACTAAATAACGTCCACATTACACTCTCGCTGGTCTCTAAGATAATCTCAAAACTTGAACCTCACAAAGCGAGCGGCGGGGACGGAATCCCAATCATAGTCCTGAAGAAATGTGCCCCAGAACTCTCCTCTGTCCTCTCTAAACTCTATAACCTCTGCCTATCTGCTTCCTGTTTTCCTGCCTGTTGGAAGTCCTCTTCTGTAGTTAGTATATTTAAGAATACTGGCGAACCCTCGGAACCCGCTAATTACCCCCTATCCGTCTCCTTCTGATCTTTGGCAAAATTTTCGAAGCCATTGCAACGCCAAAGTGATTCAGCATCTCACGGCCCACAGGCTTCTCTCGGACAAACAGTATGGTTTCCGCTTCACCAGGTCTACTGCTGATATGCTAACGACCATTACCGAGTACATATACCAGGCACTCGACAATAATGGCGAAGCCCGAACCGTTGCCTTGGATATCTCCAAAGCGTTCGACAGGGCCTGGCACGCTGGCTTTTTATGCAAACTGCGGAGCTACGGTATAACTGGACATCTGTTTGATCTCATCCAGTCATTCCTCTCTAACCGCACATTGAAGGTAGTATTAAATGGGCATGCCTCCCAAAACTACCATACGAACGCGGGCGTCCCTCAAGGACCTATTCTAGGCCCCACGCTCTTTCTGATCTATATTAATGATCTCCTCGATGCCATTTGATCCCAAGTAGGCATGTACGCCGATGAAACCACAATTTACTCTCGCCTCGATCAAAAACTCGGTGTGGGCGACAAAGCGAACCTCGCTGCCGAGCTTGAAAAGGACCTCCAATCCGTAGTGGACTGGGGTAGGAAATGGCTAGTAAATTTCAATGCTTCTAAAACAAAGCTGTTATCAACTAATCACCATAGACAAAACTGCTGTCTACCTCCCATTAGCATGGAACAGGCTTGCCTCCCAGAGAGTAAAACACTACGCCTCCTTAGCCTTACACTCTTGGCGTACTTCAAATGGAATGACTATATCGAATCCATTGCCAAATCCGCCGCTATGAAAGTCGGCTCTCTGTGCAAGGCCCGGAAGTTTTTCCCGTCTGAATCTATCCTGCACATATATAAATCTACCATCCGCCCATGTATTGAATACTGCTGTCACATCTGGTCGGGTGCCCCTGCTACTCTCCTCGGGATTCTTGACAAAATACAAAGGAGAATCTGTAACGTGGTTGAAACTGACTTGGCAGGTTATTGAGCACAAACGTCGACTTATCTAGCAATTACTTAACCTGAAGGAAACGGTAAGAGATTTATAAAACGACCCGATTCATGCTTCTATTAATTAGGTTTTGTTCCGGGCGTCAAAAACACCATTAAATTCCACTTTTCAGGCAAACTTGTTGCAACGCAGCGGTCATCGAGGTTTTTTCTTTTTTTCTTCTTTTATCACAAAACATTAATACCAAGTTCATCCTTTACTCGCTATTCGAAAAATGTAGTTTTCAATCGGGTTGGCTTTTTATGATGATATTATGGTATAGATGCTAATTGGAGTAATAAATGAGAAAATCTTAGGTTTTATTAACTATAGCATCATTTTATTTTTGTTACTGACTCCCTAAGGTTACATCATTTATTATATGTGAATGATTATCATTTCTGTCCTTTTTGTATTTTGTGTCTTTGTTATGTTTCTTGTTTAAGACATTGTGGTATTCACGTGAATTTTCATTATTATATATGTATTGCTGTGTTCAGGTTATAAAGATGTCTTTCTTGCATGTATATGTATATTAATGTAAATATAGCATATTTGTTCCTCCATGTGTGTGTCAGGTGGAATGTAATATCAGGTTGTTTGTGCTATGCTATATTAAGTTCCGGTGTTTGAGTATGTGGATTGTACTCTTGAATTCATTCCTTGGTTTTTGGCATGTATTTTTCGTGAAGAATATTTAGACATATCTCTGGTTTGCACGGAGTAGTCTTCATTTGGCTGACACGAACGCCACACGCCCGGTGGGTGAACTAGGACCAACTAAAGAAGCTCTGCACGTGTTCACATTTCTTTTTATATTTTCTTAACGGCTACGCGTTCCTGACCTGATTTTAGCGGGCTCGTTAGTCATTGGTTGATTTTCGCATGAAGTCATTTGACCACGTGAGCTATGCCTGGATTAATATCTAGGTTACCAGAAATAGGGAAGAACTGAAAGAAGGAAAGGATTTATGTGTTGAGAAAAAAGTGAGAAAGAGAGAGTTTCTTTATTCTTTTATTAGTAAAAAAGAAAGGGTATATTTCAAAACGCTTTAATATTACCTATCTACTTACCACAATACTAAGTTTATATGAATACAGAATAGGGCAAAATTGGGAAAAATAAAAAGGTGGAAAGTTTGTGCTGCATCAAAACTCTGTGTTAATGGGAATGTGAAAATCAGCTTTTGAAATTCTGGTTTTTACTTAGGCTTAAACATAAACATTTGATCTCGTTAAGAAACAAGAGTATTTCAACCAGGACTTTTTAAATGTCGTGTAGGAAGTCAATATCTTGTTTATATCCTTATTTCCTCTTCTAGTTACATGTGCTATCCATATTTTTGCTGTTTCGGTTGTTGGAAGTCTTCAAGTGATCTGTTTTTATTTGGTGAAGTTGTTTGTTTGTGATTACGTAGCGCCGGTTTATAAGATCTGATGAAGGATTGTCTTCTTTAAGACCTATAAGATACATCACCTCGAAGCTATTTGAAATCATTAATCTGAGTAAACGTTTGTATACAAATGATAGTTTCGACATTTCTGAACGAGTTCGATGTCATGCTTGAGAGCTATAGGAGAGTCGAGATTTGATGAAACTATTTAAGGACATAATTTTGGTTATGATTTTAATGTTTTGGTTTGTAGACTCTCTCTGGTGTTTGACTAACGTATCCCGAGCGCAATTTATCCTATCTTTAATATCCTAATTACAAATGGGAATTCATCTTTAAGTCAAAAACCGTTTCTAAGAAATTATATGAAGTAATTTTGTTTTGATTTGGGACATTTGGAAAGTTTCAAACATTGTTGTTGTAGAATTGTTAGAGAGAATTTGTACTGGCTTAAATGTAAGCTTTAATGAACTCTGAATACAAGCAGAGTTCTCTTGAATATATGTAGTTATGACAGATTCATAAATGGAGGAAATGGATCATACCACATTTTCCCTTGCTTTATTCCTGCAGATGAAAGAAGTTTTTGAACCGAGAAGGCATTACGAGGTTGTAGCGGATTGCCAGAAGCACGATGAATTTCTTCCTAGTTTCCACAAGAACTGGATTTAATCCTGCTACGTTTTCGTATTCTAAGAGTGACTTGCTCGTCTTTTGAAGAATCAGTAGGTGGATGTGCTCTTTTCTGAAAAATCCGTTCTTAGCCATTCGAGCGATCCCACGTCAAATGTTCCTCATAATCTTCGGAAGGAAACCATATCTCTGTCTTTTCAAAATCCGTTGAAGTGTCCTGAGGACAGCCTTCACTTTCGCCTGTAGGTTCCGATTCGTCGTCTCTTGAAGTCAAGTCTCTTGGTGAGACTGTGTCTTCCTGTCTATACAAGTAGTAGACACGCCCATACTGGGGGGTTGGCATTTAGTAGCTTCTCTTGATCCAACAGTAGTTCGTTTTTATTCAGCCGTGTGTGACATTTTAGTAATACCATTTCTTGTTTCGAAGTAGAGACACCACAGTCGACCTTTTTAAAAATGGGAGGAATCGTTCGTGAGGTGTTGCGTTACTGGCTGTGCATAGCAGCGTTCTAACAGCATGCATGGCCTCTGGGAGCAATTGTTACCAATTCTCCACAGTTTTATCAGAAGCTGCTAATTCTACAGTTTTTCAGATGATTCCGATGTACTCCTCGCACTGGCCATTGCTTTGAGGGTTATAAGGTGTTGTTCTACTTTTAGCTACTCCTTGCTATTGCAGGAATTGCCGTACGCGTTCGGACATAAATGTAGCTCCTCTGTCCAAATGAATATACGTGGGTAGCCCAAAGACGGCAAAAAATGAGCAGAGTATGTATATGACCATTGTAGAAGATACATCTGGGTAGGGTATCGCGAAAGGAAACCACAAATATTCGTCAGTAATTATCAACATGTATTTGTTCCGAATTTTGACGAAAGCAGACCTTTAAAATCCAATGCAATTCTTTTGTAGGGTTCTGTGGCTTTTATGACCTTGTTGGTGTTAGCAAATTTAGAACATTGGATTATTCTCAGCACACGTCTAGTATGAATTGGTAATCTCTTCCACATCCTCAACTGAGTAGGGAAGGTTTCTGATTTTCGTCACGTGGACAATGCGTGTAACAACTGGATGGCACAACTCTATATGTTATTTATTTAATGCTTCTTTGCTAGCAGCCGAACTACATACACGAGGTAGGGTGTCTGCGTTTTCTTTACCGAGGCGGTATGTTACACCAAACAAGTAACACAAGAGTTTCATCCTCCATCTGGCTATCTTTTCATCTTTGATTTTGATGGTTGTTTTTGCGTTAACATGAATGCAAATGATTTTTTTAAATCTGTAATTAATTTAAAGCCTCGCCAAATCAAATAATACCTCCATGTTCTCAGCGATTCGGCAATAGCACAGGCTTCTCTCTCCCTCTCTCTTGCTGAATGCCTACGTTTGATTTAAACAGGGTTCTGCAGAAAAAGTCAACTAGCCTCTCAGACTCTCTTTAAAAGGCGGCCATGGTGCATTCTGAGGCGTCTGTTTCTAATCCTAGAGGTTGTGTATGATCGAGCGTGGTAATGGCTGCTTTCGCTATGGCCCTCTATAACTCGTTAAACGCTTTTTTCTGCTATAGGAGAACAGGAATTTCGATACAGTTGTTAGAGGGTAGATTTTTTTTTTCAAAAAATGTGTCTATGTAACGAGCATAGTCTGCGAACATTCGTAATGTATCGCGTAGAGCGGGTAAATCTTTTGTGACCGGTTGGCTGAATAACCGATTCAGACGTTCTGAATTGGGTTTTATGTTATTTTTACTGATTATGGATCCAAGTAGTTTTATATTTTTACTCCTAAAATAACATGTCTTGATTAAACATCTGCTTGTAACTTTTAGCAGCCGCCATGAATAATTTAACGTTTCTGTCATGTTTTGATCGATTTTTCCCGCAAATGGTTACATGATCGATGTAAGCATAGGTGCCTTGCAGGTTTTTATTCGATATTATCTGGTTTATCCCCCGTTGAAAGCTAGCTACCCTGTTAGTTACGCCAAATGGTATTCTGCGAAATTTATAGGGTTTACCGCTAGCCTCGAAGCCTATGATTTATCGCTAGGCTTTATAGTTACCTCGTGATATGCATTTTTGTGGTTCAAAGTACTAAAAATATTGTTTGGGGCTATTTTTATATCATCTCGTCTATTCTTGGCAGAAGGTAGGCACCCAGAAAAGTAAACCGGTTTATCGTTTGGGAATAGTCGATTACCATTCACTTTTTCCTGTTCTCAGAAGTGGCTACGAAGGTTTGAACTCTCCAAAGCGAATGACTTGATTCGATTATACCTTTCTTCAATATATGAGTAACTTTGGTTTGGAAAGATAATTTATCCTCTTCCATGTGTCACCTAGATTTAATAGGTACTGATTTACCAGCAGGTGTTAGACTGTTAAAAAGTGCTGGGTACGGCATTCTCATGGCTGCTAGGTCGCAGAATTCACAGGGTCACTTAGCACCGCCGAAGAGTATTCTTTTTTTATCGTATCACCCCGAGCAAGGCGGTAATGCAACTGATGTGCAGGGGGCTACGTAAGAGTGAAAAGATTGGAAAAGAGAAAGCCGGAAACCACATCCTAAACAGGGAACAAAGGATGAGCCTCATAACTTGTTCAATAGACGTGGGTGGAGTGGGAACCGGGCGATAGATAGATCTATCTACTCCAATTGAAAAAAAAAGTGAGAAGATTGGAAAAGAGAAAACCGGAAACCGCATCCTAAACAGGAAACAAGGGATGAGCCTCTTCACCTGTTCAATAGACGTGGGTGGAGTGTGAACCGGGCGATAGTTTAGTCTATCTACTACTAATGAATGTTGTTGCAAGAAGTTGTGCCTTAATATTAGTTCACAACATACATCTTTCATTAGTAGACATCTTACTCTTTGGTTTAAAGTACCCTGTATTTTTAGGTCAACTAAATAGTATCCGAGTACTTGTATGAAAAGAGATGAGCTAGCCATCTCCACTTTGTTTAGGCATGGGAAGATTTTCCATTAATTTTCTTTTGCAATACTTGCGTTAGGGAAGTTTTCTGTGTCAATTAATGCCTTTAGTGGTTGTTCTTTAGCCGTGATCTCTATCTTTGTAGTTGACAGACAACCACTTATATCCACGGAATCCGAACAAGATACCGTTTCGCTCCTCTTTGTACTTCTACAAACTTTAGTCGAATGTTCCTGATTTCAGCATGAATAGCATTTGTCCCTTCTAACGGGACACAGTGACTTTGCATGTCTCTTGCCTCCGTAAAAAAACATGTATGTTTAACCTTTTTTTTAAGAGCCTACGATGCGGGGGGCAAAATAGGTGAAGAGGTCTCTGATGTTACTGCATTTATATCGCAGTTTGCTTTGCTAAATCTAGTACTCTTGCTTGTTCATAGGCTTGCTGTAATGTTAAAGTGCTATTTTCTAGTTTTCTTTGTCGGGTATCCATGAACCGAAGCCCGTTTTTTATGGCATCTCGTATCAATTCGGCTCGATATTGATCCGCTGATACCAAAGATAATGGACATTTCTTACTTAATTTTACCAAAGCGTGATAGAATCCATAAATTGAATCTGAGTACAGTTGACGCCTCGTAGCCAGTAAGTGTCTTGAGACTCATTTCTCTTTTTATGTAAACTCTGTCCATGATCGATAAAGCCTCTTCCTAGATAGGAGTATCTGCAAAATACTCGAAAACCTGTGCTGAGACATATTTTGCGAGGTACTGCTACTTATTAGAACTTTTGTCGCAGTAGGTACTTAATAATTTTCTGAAAGTTCTTCGCCAATGACGTTATATTAGTTCGGGATCAGAAGAGTTGGGGGTCAATAATAAGTTTCTCTGAACAGAGTAGACTAGCTATTATCAAAATGGTTAACAATGAGAGTTCACTAAATTGTTAGAGAAAGTTCATATTGCCTTAAGTGTAAGCTTTAATGAACTCTGAATACAAGAAGAGTTCTTTGTATTTACGACAGATCCATTAACGGGAGTCATGGATCATACAACAATTCTCATGATAATAATATTCAATTCATATATTATTGTTTAACCCAAGTCTTGTAATATTTTCCACTGCCTCCTTCATTAGGTTTGTATGCCACGATTTCATGTGTTACTCCTCATAAAGTGCAGCAGGAAATGTCCGTACTACATTCGATCCACAAATTCCCAAAAGTTTTGAGTAACAACTGAAATATGTTTAAACCCAAATCAAAAGATGGTATGTATCATGGTTAAAATATGTATTGCCATCACTGTTGGCGGTCGGTGTTCGAGTACAGATACGAGAGATTGCTGAAAGGTTTCAGCCTGAACAAGAAAGTATTTTTTAAAAATTTAATGTTTCGTCATTTGAGTAAATTTTTAAAATCTTTTCAGTAACCACTCATAAAAATGAAGAGATTTTAAATGCTGTTTATTAAGAATGTCTTCCTCGATTGAGAGGTTCTCATAAACTTTACTTCCTACACCTCGTCTTTCACTCATATTTGTGAAGAAAAGGAAGGAAGAAGAGAAAGGGCGTACTTACGAACGAGTTGCTTCAGCCTCGGGGGAATTGTGCCCAACTAAACTGGAAGCAAGTGACCTATTGACATTTATGATCTCGGTAAGGAGGATTGTGGGAAGCGTTGGATTGTGGGATGTGCGTTGTGGTGCATTGGATATCGGCTCGAGAAATCGGGGAGCCGAGTTCGAATTCCAGCTGAATCCACTGCATTCACTTACGCGCAAATATCCTTGGGAAAGGTATTAATACGCCTATTCCTTCCAGTTATGGGTTAAATAACAGGACAGATTGGGTTCTATAGCTTTGGTCGGCAACCAGTCTACCGCAGAAAGCAATGCCAACCTACTGCGGGATAATCTTCTGCCCAGTCAGTCATGTCTCTATCGAGACATGATCGCCCAAGCGTGTATCACGTATGGCACTCAACTGACTGAAGGAGGATTGTGGGAAGCGTTGGCCTCCTTATAAAAATCGTCCTCGTACTCTTTTGGTCGTTGTTCTTTTGATCGACACGTGACGGGTTAATTGTCGTGCTAAAAAATACTGTTTTCTTCTGTTACTAGACCTATTGGAGCGGGTCGCAATAGGAGGATTCCTTTTTACGACCCTTACCAGGCTGTTACTGCTCTCTTCTGGGTTCTCCCTATTTTTTTCTGCGTCGAAGAGTTATTTTTTTTTCGACATATTACACCGCATCCATCATAGCCATTTTAACAATAACTCTCTACCTTGAGGGGTTTTAAGGTTTTGTACGGGGTGAACATCTGAATTAAACAGAAATCTTGTAAATAATTTCAACACAAAATTTGTAAGTTTCTCATTTTCTTCATATCATTTATTTGATTTTTATTTTTACTTAAGTAAAATTAAATTTGCACAAATTGTCGTGTTCACCAGAATGTGTTGATGGTCGCTCGGGAGACTTCTGGGCACTCACAACCAGTGAAGCGAAGAAATGACGTCATAGAATTATCTGAAAATAGAGAAATAAATTTGGAATTATTGAATAAAATATATTTATCAATTTTCGATGAGATTTTTTTCAAAGAAAAATAATAAACTTGAGCATTTGGAGGAGTTTAGAAAATACCGCTCATACCATAGGTTGGTAGGTAGATAAAAACGTACTTGTTAATAATTAATATTCAGATTATCATAAGTCAATTTATATCATAACATTATAAAATTTAAAAAAATAAAAATTTTACTGAGTTTGACTGTTTTTTTTTTTTGTGGCTAAAATAAAAGAGGGGTGCTGAAAAGTCTGGCCATGAAGCTTTTCCAAAAACAATTCTGATCTTTGACATGATTGTCCAAGACCAGAAGTGGATCGGTCTGATAAATTTGAGAGAGTGGGTCGCGCTGCTGATTAATTTCAGAAAATGGGTCGAGCTGAGGAATTTTTAACTTGTAAATAAACTTGTCAGTATCTTTATTAATATTTTATGAGTATTTACATTCAGCTTATTTTTAGTTGCTTTTACTCGTGCTATTAACTCATACTGCAGTGAATAGACGGTGTAGGATCTTAAATAGAGGATAGGACGACGAGATTCGAACTCACGTTCCATTTGTCTCCAAGAATCAAGGTTGAATGCATTTTTTAATCATAAAACTGTTAGAACGACATTGCAAAAACGAATCCATCATTCCAAGGTTTTATCAGCGCCATGCACCGAGGCGGAAAATGGAGCCGAGTTCGAGTTCCTTCTTAGTTTTTTGGGTTCACTTTCAGAAAAATGTCCTTGGAAAAAGTCTGAAAGCTTCAGTCGGTTGGGTCTACCGTCAGAGTAATATCCTTGAAAAGGCCAGAATACTGCAGTCGGTTGGGCCTACCGTCGGAGAATTGTCCTTGGAAAAGGCCCAAATCCTTCAGTCAGTTGGGCCTACCGTCAGAGAAATGTCCTTGGAAAAGGCACGAATCCTTCAGTCAGTTGGGCCTACCGTCAGAGAAATGTCCTTGGAAAAGGCACGAATCCTTCAGTCGGTTGTATCTACTTTCACAGAAATTCCTTTTGGAAATTATCAATCTTCCGGTTAGTGCCGTCTATTTTCACACAAATTTTCTTGGAAAAGACATAAATCTTCAACATTGTTGGGTCTAATTTCACACAAATGTTATTAGAGAAGATTCATCACTTTTCTATCATCTGATGCATACTTCTTCCCATCTTTTGAACAAGTCTTTTTGGTTTATCTCTTGTTCCTTCTTTAGGATTGGGTTTCCATTTCCTTTTAAAATTTTTCCATTCTCTTTCCCAGAACTTCTATCTCAGTGGCATTATCTCTATGCTTATTGATTTAAAAAAAATTAGATCTCCTTTTTTTTTAATTATTGGCAATATTAAAACGTGCATCTTTTTTTAAAATTTGTGACAATGTCATTTAATTTACTCGAGATTGATGATGTGGTGTCCGTTAAAATCGCATTAGTGGCTAAATTCATGCTAAATTCTAGGAGGAAATTATTGGAAAAACTCACTGAAACTTTAATTTCTGTTGTTTTATAAACAGCGTGAAGTGTCTTTTGTGAACGAATTTAATCATTTGTTATAAACAATGCACAGTTGCAAAGGCAACAAGAAACAAGGATTAACATTTCAATAGCATGCATTGATAATTTTTCAATTTTTCAGAATATATACATAGTGCTCTTTGCCAGTCAGCCAGTTAAGTACCATACGTAATACACACTTGGGTAATTATGTCTCGAAAGAGACATGGCTAACTGGGCAGATTTTTCCGCAATAGGTTGCCATTACGTTCTGTGTTAGACTGGTTGCCAATCAAGACTATAGGACTTAATCTGTCCTATTTAACCCATATGGAGGGAGAAGCGATGGATTGATACCCAAGGGTAACTGAATGCGAGAAATTCGACTGGAATTTGAACACGGCTCTCTGATTTCTCGTTCTGAGCCGATATTCACTGCACCACAACGCACACCCCACACCGCATCTATGCCATTAATTGTGTGAAAAGCTAACAAAATACTCGATGTGGGGTTTTTAGTTGTCGTTGGTAAGGGAAACGATTAGGTGATAAGGCCGGGAGTTGACGGATTTGTTGGGCCGGTTGACTGAGGTCACCATGGAGATCACAGGAGGCCTGAAGTAGATTAATGAAGCTGTGTGGTTGCACCAGTGAGGTGCCATTGGGCGAGGATGATCCGTTTATCTTTAGCGTTGCCACCGGTGAGGTGTGCGAATGGGTCGGCGGTCGGGTGGTGAGTTCGACGTGTTGGGTCGAACTGTCTGTTGTTGACGTGGAGTGCATTTTTTAATTATAAATCCCTACTTTTGTGACAAATCCCCATAAAAATTTACATGTGAATATTGCTAAACACTGTTCTAATAAATATTATTTTGTTCTCACAAATAGAGAGTTCAACATGAAATTGCCGATTTATTTAAACAAAATATATATTTTTAATCGAAGAAAAATGCTCCTTGTCCAAACAATATTCGTCACCTATACATTTATTTCATCATGGGAGGAAGTTGCCAATTCTTTTCGTAAGTCATTCTTCATTCAAGAATTTCTTCAAGTTAATCAGAGAATTTATTGTCAGTAAATTGAAAAACCAGTAATCCGTAAGAGAGTGTTCGAGTAAATCTGCAATGTGTAATAAAGTTCACCTCTAACAGATTTTCTCTTCTTTATTGCATTTAAACGCTGGCATTATGATGCAGCAACGTGACAGTTTTTCGATTCACCAAACTGGACGATTTTATATCGAATGTGCATCAAGCGTTTGGTTATTTGGCAAGAAGTAACGATCGATGAAAACCTGCTTGTTTCGCTTTCTTTTCCTTATCCATTTTAATCACGCCATCTAGATTCGCTTATTAGATGCAGAAGCAATTTTATCAGAAACAAAAATTAACTAATTTTATATTATTGAACATGATTAATGAAAAATTTATACCTTTGATATTTTTTGTTTGCATTCAATGACGATAGAAAGTAATAATCATCTTTATTCTTTCTCTTTATTCTTTGAAATGAATCGATATATTAAAATTTAGTAGGAAATTTCACACTTGGGTTTTTGGATCATTTTTTCAACACGGCTTTCAAATCATCGTCACTGATTGGTTGATAGTCTTATCCAAGTTCTTTCCCGACTTTTTAAACAAGTTTTTATTTGTTAATTTATTAAAATCTTATAAATCTTGTGAGTTTTAATTTCGTTTGTTTTTTTAAGAAAACTTGCAAAGAGACAATATAGGGCAAATAAAAACTCCCAAGACGTTTTGGTCTGTCATTTTTGACGAAACATACATATACACTTTAATTTAGCCGTGCACTAAAATTAAATGTATATTTAAATAATTTTACAATCGCAGTACTAGATTGGCGTTAAGGTCTCATCATTTTACACTTGAAATGGCTAGATGTAACCACAAGTTCGATGCTAACAGATTCTTCTATTGCACGTGTCACTTGTTGAACTCTCCTCCGGATTTTTAATTTTCAGTAAAAAAAAACAAAACAGTTTTCTTCAAAAATTTAAATGCAATGTCAATCGTTATCTTCTATCTTCTTAATTCTTGTTCTTTTACTCTCCTCTCTCCTTAATAGTCATTTTTCTCATATTCTCTAACACTTGGTAACCTCTTGCATCCTAGTAACTTTATTGCCTTCCTCAGAGTGAAATATAAAAATTTAAATGTAATGTCAATCGTTATATTCTGCCTTTTTAATTCTTGTTCTTTTACTGTTCTCTTTCCTTAATAGTGTTTTTCTTGTATTCTCTCGCACTCAGTAACCCTTTGCGTCTTAATGGCTTTATTACCTTGCTTGGTGTTAAATTATTTTAAAAAAATCATTGTCCTAATGAAATATCAGAAACTTAATGTTGTGCTGCAGGAACTGATTTCTTCTGATAAGCATTCCGTTGGGCAAAGTCACTGCAGTCTCCTCACCAATCTACTGAATAGAGAGATGTTGATATATAGATACGTTTCAGTAACTAATCATTTGTATTATAATAAGGAAACTTGATCAAATCTGAAAACCTCGCAATTAACTACATTCCCTGTAGGCACGACGGTGAAGGTGGCATTCAACCCATATATTTAAGTAGGTAATACTTCCACTGATTTTCTAAAAAATTATATCATGATGAAAAAAAGGCCACAAGGTTTTATTGTCAACATTTTTATGTTATTATTAAGTGGACAAGAGGATTTTTTTATTATCAAATTATATATTTCATTCTTTTCAGAACATTCGACATTTTGGTCAAAAATATTGTTTTTCTTGCGTTAGCTGATGGGGGTGGGACAAAGATTATGTATAGGAGATTTTAGCGTCTTTCATTTTGCGGCGAAAAAACATTGATTTGGGAATTCTTGAAAAAATTCAAATAATTATCATTAAAACTTTCAGGATTTATTCACAAATGAATTCAATTATTTTAGAAATATCAAAAATCTTGGTAAATTTTTATTTTTTTGCATTTGTTTCCTCCCACATATTTAATTTTGAAAAATTTCAAGAAATTAAATTTTGTCCTCATTAATGTTTGTTATTTCACAAGAAACCACTCCCTCCATATTTATCTTCTGAGATAAGGTAGTATTTACATTAACGAGGAAGATATGCCCCAGTGATCGAAATGAAGGGTTCGGTCCGAAATTCTAAGCACCTGAAGAAGGATGGAGCGTACAATGGCCGAAACGTCGTAAATATGGAAATAAAGATGAGGACAACAGTCCAGACAATGTAAATAATGTAAATACTACCTTTGGGCGATCATGTCTCGAAAGAGATATGACTGACCGGGCAGAAAATTATCCCGCAGTAGATTGTCATTGCTTTCTGTGGTAGACTGGTTGCCAGCCAAGACTATAGAATCCAATCTGTCCTGTTATTTAACCCATAACTGGAGGAAAGAGACGGATTAATACTTTTCCCAAGGGTATTTGTGTGTAAGTGAATGCAAGGAATTCAACTGGAATGCGAACTCGGCTTTCCGGTTTCTCATTCTGATCTGAAATCCACTGCACCACAGCGCATATTACAACCATTAGATGAAACAAAAATTACCGTCCGATATCTCCAAGAGGCTCAAGGCCTTTTCTCGACAGAATCACTGATGAAGAAAACTAAAAAAGATCCAGCACTAGCTGGAAAATCTTTCAGACAAGAATTCGATGCAGTCAAGGTCCGACAAGTACAGAGTTTTAATAGATTAAAAGATCTGAAGATGACACATGAGGCCCATCACCCTCATGTGAAAGCAGTTATCGACGTTAGTCACCATCAGCTGAGCATCTCTGAAGAGTCAGTGCTGAACAAGGGTTTCATTTTCACAACTATCAAGCGGATACCATACTTGGACATCATTGCCCGAATCGAGGAAATAGCCTTGAGCATCCCTCAGGATCAGGCGGATGAGCTAAGAATGAAAGTAAGACAGACCCTGGAAAAGGCCAAGCCACCCAAATTGAACATCACAAAAGAGGAGGGGCTGGCAATCAAGACCCTAAAGAGGAATGAGAATATCATCATATTACCAGCTGACAAAGGCAATGCAACTGTAGTGAGGGACAAAACAATACACTGAGAAACTGGAAGACCTTATTAGAAGTGGTAGCTATAGCAAAGTAAGACCCTACGTTGAAAATAGAACAACAACTCGCAGATCCTAATCAAGAACAAGGATCACTTCCAGACTAACAGGCAGTTGTCTCAACATTACAGAATCCGCTCAGGCCGATTGTCAGCTGTTAAGGCTCTGTGTGCTACCCCCCGAGTCCCTTCCTTGTGGATATAATTGACCCACTGATAGGAAAATTACCTTCATATGTTAGAAACTCTACCCACTTCGTGAAACTTATCAAAGATGCTTCCATCTAATGCAACCTGATGATGAGCCTGGATGTGGAGAGACTGTTCACTAAGATACCCACGGTGGAAGCACTATCGGTAAACAGGGTCAGACTAGCCTCACACTCACCTTTAGGAGAGTGTATCAGTATACAACCAGATAACCTGATGGAGATGCTGACTTTCTGCACACAAACAACACACTTTGGAATGGGATCAGACATATATCGGCAGCAATGGGCTCGCCATTATCACCATCATTGGCTAACATATACATGGAATGCTTCGAAGAGATAGCATTAGAATTTACACCACTAAAGCCAACTCTATGGCTGAGATATGTTGATGACAGCGTCATAGTCTGGCCACACCAGGAAGAGGTCCAGATACTACTGGACCATGTGAACTCAATAAAATCATCGATACAGTTTACAATGGAAAAAGAATGATGGATGTATTAATATCTCGAATAGAGAATAGGTTCAAGACATTCGTATATCGCAAACTCACATTCACTGGACAATATTTCAAAGAGATCGTCCGCTGCTTGCAACATTGAGCAAAAGCCATAAACAGTGACCCAGAGATATATGAACAAGAAATGGTCGGTATAAGCAGTGTCCTACAACGTAACAACTACCCGGGGTACATGACAACAGCTCCAACAAATGTGGAAGAGAGAGTGCATGAGGATAACAACACCCAGAAAATAGCCTCGGTCTGCCTACCCTATCTATGTAAAGGGATTATCGGAGAAAATACAAAGGATCTGTGGTCCATATAACATCAAGGCGAACTTCAAAAGCGGTTCTACACTTAGCAGATATCTCCCCCGAGTAAAATCTCCAATAGCGAGGAAGATAACTAAGGACTGTGTGTACACCATTCCATGCAATTGTGGGGAAAATATAAGGGAGAAACGGGCCGCCCCTTATAAGGTAAGGCTGCAAGAACATCGCAAGGCAGTAACACGAGAGGAAATAGAAAAATCAGGCGTAGCTGACCACATATAGAGGGAGAAAGGGAATCATCGTCACCTACGAGATGAAGTTGAAATAATCGACAGAGAACACCATTGGAAAATACGTAAACTAACCTATATGCTAGACCACAAAAATCTCCTAAGCCAACCAAGCATAGAAATGAATACAATATGGGAATCAGTAATGCTAGAGAAAATCATTAGCTTTAAAGATTGCAAAATGTAGTTTGCAAAATGTAGATTGGTAAAATGTAGTTTCCGAGACATTAGGTTTATAAATCCCCAAAACTCATACACTGACGTCCTCAATGACACATGGTGTTGTGGATAAAAAGCATTGGTCAGATCCAGTGACTTGACCCAAAGAGTTGTGAGTTCAAGACCAGGCCACAACAGTGGTGAACACATAACTTAGAGATGAGTTAAAGGGAAATAACTACATGACATCTGGAAGTGGCATGGCACATATAACGAGAATGAAATATCCCAGTGTTCGAAATAATGGGTTCGTTTCGAAATTCCAAGTACCTGAAAAATTCCGTAAAATGATAGTAAAAACTATATTTATTAATCATAAATAGAAAAGCTTAGTACAAATCATCAAATGCTAATATTTCAAAATTAATTTTGTTTTGTTTATGTCTGTCAAAGTGCCGATTTTTGTAGAAACGGTTGTCTAGACACGACATTATCAGAAAGTAAGAGTAATACCCATATTAAAATTAATGGCAAGGTATTTAAAATTCAATAAAACATTAGATTAAGAAGAAAATTAAAAAAAAAATTTAAGATTACTGAGTACTTAAAAATGTTATAAAAAGGCGCTCACGCTATACTCCTTAATTGTTTTTATAGATCCTGTTATATCGCGGGAAGGATATAAATAACAAGGTAAATTCCAAGTGGAAAGATTTACGCAACACGTAAAAGATAAACAAATAACAGTTTATTGTACGGAAAAAGTACAATTAACATAGAGTTCAATAAAATGGTAAGTCAAGACAGAATGGGAACGGAAGTCGAATCGTCTCGTAATTCTTCTCTTCGGCGAGTCAACTGTCGGGAGAGATAGGCTGTTCTATTATAGCATCTCTATATCCACCTTAGAAAAACATTAGATAAACTTCCATCCGTCATTCAAAGTGTCAATATGCTATTTCTGTGATATTTCAGACTTCAAGTAAGTAATATTTGTTTCAAATCAGATTAATTAAACTTTAAATCATCTAATATTTTTCATAAAGTTTCGGAAAGTACATTTTATTTTTTAAGATTTTTTGATAAAGTGAATTACATTCTGATAAATGATGGCAAAATGGAGCTAAAATCAACAACTTCAGTAATTTCATAGCAAAAATCTCCTTCCAGTCAATTTTAGTTTTAAAATACAGCAAAGTATTTTGCTTATTGAAAATATTACATTTAATATTAGGTTGAAATTAAATTTAAAATAAAATCTTTAAGAAAGAAATTTCATTTTTTAAACTTCATTTAAACCGTAAAGGAATGTGATTTGATCTTAATACTCCTTGAATTTCGAATTTGATCTTAACTACTCTTGTAGTTAAATCATTAAAAATGGCCTTCAAAGTAAATGAATTAAGAAACGATTTTTAACCTATGATCAGTTAAGGACAATAATGCTTTAACAAATTCCAGAAAACATTCGTAATAAAGCCAAGAGATTTGAGACTTTAATTTGTTTTGTTCGCAACACCAAAAAAAACTCGTACACTAACTGGATGATCGGAAATTTATTATTATTGGTGTGAAGTGGCCTAATAAACGAGATTTTTTTTCTATACAAGAAGGTAAAATAATAAAAAAGAACAACAAAAATAAATAATACATTAAGAATGATTGTTAAATTTATTTTGAACGTTTTTGAGAAAAGCCCAAAAATATATAAAGTCCGTGTATTTTTCATCTAATTCAGTAATTGAATAATTTCTATAATTATCATAAATCTTTATTATCGATCTCATTGTTTTCTTCAGACCAATGTTTCGTTCGCGCTACTGAAACCACTCATTTCATTTAAGGCTGAAGAAGGCTGTAGAATAGATCGGCCGAAAAGCGAAATGAGATCAATAGTGCGAAAAATTATTTTAAAATACAAATATTTCTAACATGGAGGATTGTTCCTCAAATTCATCTGTACAGCATGTATTTCAAAGACGATGCATACGAGTTTACAGGCAGTACAATCTACATAGTTACTGTTGCTCAGTCAAATAAAACAAAAAAGATATTTTACAGAATAACAAAGAAAACATTAAAACAGTTAATAAAATAGGATGTTCACGCATTGCAGATCTTAGTAACAGTCACAAGAACGGGGCACCCAGTGAAGATTAAATTCGCTACTGAAAACCATTGAGCTGCAAAATTAGCTTAACCCTTATCCACACAGTGATGTAGTATTATTAATTTTTAAGATAACAATTTATCTGAAAAACAAAAACAAAAGAAAAACATCTTAAGTCATGTTTTGATATCGTGCCGCTGGTCAGCTTAAACGAACCGACTCTACAGATTTTCAAGAAAAGATCAAGTGACATAGAAAAAGCAAAGATGACAAAAACAAGATGTTGAATGACAAAAGTTGCCAAAGTTTGACAAATTTTTATTGTGTTAAAATTCAAACAATCTCTTGGGTCGGTGTGAAATAGTTGAGTGAGCGATGTCCACCGCTCACAAACTTGAGTCGATCGGTGCGTGTGGTTTAACGTTCGTAGGCTAGGTAATGAAGATTGAATTGTTAGTCGTTGCTGCACCGGGCTGATTATAATGGTTCATCGGGTGTTGCCACAATCGGAGTATGAGTCGATCCGGTGACGGGCGTGTAAACCATGTTAGCAGTCGACGGTTGATCAGTTCGGAGTCGAAATATGGTTGCTACGCTAGAGATCGCTATCGGGTCAAACTGGACTAATCGATTGGTCGCTGGCAGGTTGAGCTGGATTGCTTACTACTCACTGGACTCTACATTCAAAGTCGCTGCATCGAGTTGGTGCATGTAAGATAGATTTTCTTTGCCCTGAAAAGGGAAGTTGTTGTAATTCGATAAAAGACCTGTTTGTTGTCCTACTGAAAAGAACAGTTGCAATAGCAATGGTAGTGGTCGGAGGTGTCGGCATCACTCAGCTCACTGGAACAGCATCGCTCTCCTTCGCCCAGTCGGGCTGGTTACTGGAGAAATTTGCCTTTAGACTGCTGCTTCTATACGCCCGCATATTGCAATGTGTCTCGTTTTCGTTTTGCTGGATTATGGTCACGTGATGTAAACACCAGAGATGTGAGGTGAATAGACTGGAGCTACGATAATTGAGTGTATACATTTGAAAGAAACACACACACACACACACACACACATAAACAGTCTGAGCATATAAATCAACACTACATGGGGACTCTCAATTTCACGCCTCAATGTGATCTTAAGTTTTTTCTTTGTAAATCCTACTGAACACTAGTTCTCTATAAATATAGCAAATTTTAAACTAATATATATATATATATATATATATATATATATATATATATAAACCTTAAAAGAAGAAACCTCAATTACACAATTCCTAAATAGGAAGGTTAAACATTTCACTCCAAGAGATGTCGTGAAGAAAATCACGAAATGGATACCAGTCGGTATGCTGGTAACAGAAAGAAGTTTTGTGACTAGGAGGTTCGTGTCTAAAAGACAGCACAAAGGAAATATCAGCGGATACTACATCGTGATCCGAATTAGCAAGAGGGCAGAGTTGTGATGCTTGGCAAGAGTCGGAAAGGGAGGCAAGAAACAAATTAAAATAAGAAGCATGCTAAAAGATGATTATTAAAGAAACTAGTAGCGAAATCCACTATTTGACTGTGAAACGGAGGAACGAAAGGAATTGAGAGTCTAAATACTGGCAACATTAAAATCACCCAACACGAAAATGTTCGCAGATGAATGGAGAGAGAGAGAGAGAGAGAGAGAGAGAGAGAGAGAGAGAGAGAGAGAGAGAGAGAGAGAGAGATTGCTATACTGTCATATATGTTGTCTAATATGTTACAGTGTTGAGAAGAAGAGGAGTAACAAAAGAAAAAGAGATTAGCTAACAGAGTACAATAAAGTAAGTCGTAAGCGCATGAAAAAATCACCCAGGGAATCAAGAGACGATTCCTTTAACATTGCAAGATTTTCTCGGAGGTAAACACCAAGACCATGCATGTATGCTAGAATTTTTTCAGCAAAGAGGAAGATAGCTTGGAACAGATAATTCCTTGGTAACGATAGAAGATAATAAATTAACTTCGCAAAGCGCTAAAATACCTGGAAAACATTTCAAGAGAAATATTCGACACGAAAGAAATTTCTACGAATACCACAAATATTGGAGAAAGGTTGAAAGGTTGATTTTTTTGTTTCCTGGTTTAATTGTATTTGTAATTTTCATAAGAATACTATTTTAATTTTCAAGGAGAAAAATGTCAAAATAATTCTCTCTGTCAGTCGTCTATGTCAGTACAAACCGATCGGAAGATGGCTAAGAGTAAAGTCTAATGTGGCTTCAGCTTTGTCCACCGGGTGTATAAGCAGGGATATCCTATCCATGTGCGACATGGCATTAGAAAGGCCCCTATATTATGCGACTGTTGACCAGAGCAGAATCTCTAAGCGCTATCAAAGAGTTAAGGCTCTTTACTACCGGTCGGGATGCGGCAACCAGAAAAGTGTCAACCCGGTAACCTCGAAATGAAAAATTGCTGCCACTGATAAGTCGCATCAATAAAACGTTAATGCAATTAAATCATTAAGGCCATGGAAGAAAGGAACCGGTAAATTACATCCTACACCGGAAACAAAGGATAAACTCTCTACATCTGTTCAATAAACATGGAAAGAGTACGGACCGGACGATAGACGAACGTATTTACCTTCTGTTAAACATGTTCTCAGCAAAGGAGTCTGGACGCTTTTATCGATCTTCTCATAAAAATCATTTTCGTGATACAAGATTAAAAAACACATTAACATTTGAAGAGTGTTTATTAAAATGAACGATTATTGCAATTCTAAATCCATTTTCACCTGTCAGGTAAATTGGTTTTCACAACATAGAATCGAATAAGATAATCATTATTTTGAAAAGAAGTTGTTTTCCTTTCCTTGGTAATTTGCTACGGCCATTTGCCATGAGTTATGAATTTTATGTACAATGTTTTATCACCGTAATGTACACTCGGTACTTTTTTGTCATTTTACTTTCTTTTTTGCGCAAATCAGATAGAATGAATTGAATAAAAAGCACTTAACTTTTCGAGAGAAAATAAGTTATGAGAAATTCTATTTTTTCGCGTGGGAAGGGTTTTTGCTAAAATGTCTGAAAGTTTGCTCTCTTAAAATTAAATCCTAAAAGAACAGATACTATACTCTAAAAGTGTGCAAACAGATTTTTGTATCAGATACGAATTGAACTTTCTATTCGAGAAGTGCTTCGTAACTATTAAGGAAACCATCAACAATTTTCCTATCCAGGTGATTGGTAATTTATAAAACTTCGTTCTAATATCTCTTAAAAATACACCAATTTAAATTTCCCTGTCCCCCTTCCCATTTCCAGACAATGTTACGACACAAGACGTCTCTAGTCTTTCCTGGGTTCTCAGAGAGGAGTGAAATCAAAATCAGGCAGACATACACTTTCTTGTCGAAAAATGTATGGATTTATCTCTCCTAACATTTACTTAATCCAGAGGTCCTCAAAATTGTCGATATCAACCTCTGAAGATCGATGGCATTACCTAAGGGGTCGATAAAAAATTGATTAAAGTAACTCTTCTTGCAATATTTTTCAACAATAAAGAGAAGAGCGCGATTTAATAAAAGAAAAAGAAAAGAAAAAATTCTGTGTTTGATAAAAGGTTAAACAATATTTCAACAGAACGTCTGTCTTTTTCAAGTCATTTTTTTTTAAATTCCAGTATAAAAATATATAAATCTACGCATAATTATAAGTCGTTGTACAAACGTTGCTTGTCTTATAATAAAGAAAAAGCGAATGTACTGGTAATGAAGGCGTCAAAGAGAATGAAACGCCACCAGCGTGAAGGCATGAAACTGAAATGTGCTTAATATGATGAGAATCTTGATCAGCTTGGAATTCTCAATTTGTCATTTAGTTACAAAGAGGAATTCATCAAAGAGCTTCGTTTGGAACTCTCCAGTCATTCTGTTCATTCTTCAGGACGGAAAGTAAGTAATTTGCATATCTTCATGCGTTTTAAGGGTTGGAAGGTTTGTAGATTATCAACAATTTTTTCAGAATGTGAACTTTAAAATGCTTGTTGACATGACAGTCGTTTGTATTAAAATGTTCTGTAAGCTCCGTTGATGTCACATCGTTGTAACTGACATCGTACATGTGGCCATTGGATTTTTTATTTCATTTTGCCGTTATGCAAACGAACATAAATCAAGCCATGTTTGGTACATTGGGCGGCGTATATTAAGTGGGAATCAGTATCATTGGTACCTTCAGTAGAAATCGTGACGTTTCTCTTTGAATTTGTGACAGAATTAACTTGACTCATGTTGTTGCACAATGCAACGGATTTTACTCTTCTATGGTTGTTTTCGGGAGCACAACGATCCGAAACTCCAATGTTGTTTTAAGTGTGGATGCTTACATTTGTTAAAATTTGTGTGGTGTTTTTATTTCTTTTAAAAGAAACTATAAGGGCGTTCAGAATTAAGTTCCATAAGATTTCTACTAAGCTGTTTGATTAAATCCTCTTAGTAACTAATCACGACAAGCAACGTTTGTTCAATGTCTTATCGTTTTTCTAGATTTATATATTATATATATTTGACATTTATTAAAAATATAACTTGAAGATAAATATTCTGTTGAAATATTGTTTAACATTGTCAAACGCTGATTTTTTCTTTTCCTTTTCTTTTCTAAAATCGCGCTTTTCTCTTAACTATTATTATTACTATTATAATATTTATTATTATTAAACTAGAGTTCAGACTCGTCCTTCAACTCACCGGAATCTTTTCTTGTCGTCCGACTAGAATTCAAATCAAAATCTTGACCTGAGATTAAAATTCAGATCATAACAAACGTTTCAGAGAACTTCAAGACTTATTTCAAGAAAGTAAAGCAAAAGAAAACCAGAGTCAGATAAGAGACGCAGTGGCTGCAAAAACCAGTCTGTTGCCTCAAAGGCAGAATATGAAAAA